>VZSV01000022.1:3732717-3836464 GCA_013398735.1 Nothocercus julius | reverse complement strand
ATTTAATTCTCTTAGTTACAGTAGATGAAAAGAACACTGTAAAAGTTAAAGCCACAGATGTGTATAGCAGTATAAATATACTATTACAATATAAGCATTTGAGAACAGGAAGATGCAGGTAGCTTAAACCTCTTCTCTCAATGTGGGTAGGTGATTCTGCTCTCCAAGAAGCTTTGAAGTTTTACTTTGTGCTCCTGGCAGAACTAAAGAGGGGACATAGATTTTTACCAAATTAGATTTAAAACCAACAAACAAAAAATACTGTCTCTGTAAAATCCCTTTTTCTTTAAATGCCATGAGTTCATGTGATTCTTCACTGGAGGAAGTCTCAACTACTGCTGGGCCTGACCTGGCCCTTCTATAAGGGGCCCAACTTTGCAAGGCACCTAAAGCACCCACTAAGGTGGGTTCATGGTCAGCATTGTTTTGACTTTTCTACACTTTTCCTACAGTCAGCCTTGTGTAGATCCTGCCACTTCTCTGTGTAGACAGAGTAGATTTGAACCCTTAGCAATTCCATCTGTTTTATTATCTGTAACTTGTTAACTTCTAGTGACTTTTTTTTGTAAAGCATTTAGCACAGTGAAGACTCCATCAGAGATACCCCCTAACTGATTCTTTTAATTAACTTTCAGGATTTAAAGCTGTTTTAAAAGCATAATGTAATTACTTTTGAGCTTTCATATTGTTCTGCGAGATCCAGTCCTCCTCTTGGTTCCCGCATGAGAATAAAGCTTAAAAAGCTATTTAAGAAACAGTCTTCCTGAAATGCAAACTTTGTTTTTGCCACAGCTCTGTCTGCATTTTTACTGCTGTTTTGATCCAAAATGACCTTGAAGACAGACTGCCCCCTCTCTCATATTTGTATAAGCTTTTATTTGCAAAAAGGCAGCAGGAATTTTTGTACAGGTCTGCTGGGAAGGAGTCGGTAGGAAAGGTCTCCACAGCTAATATGCCCAAATCCATAAAGTAGAAAGATTTTTCCTGCTAAGTTGATTGAAATCATGCTCAATTAAAAAAATATTTCAAATTGTCTTGGGTTTTAAAGTTTCTAAGTGACTAACAGCATAAGCACTTTTGCCAAGAGGTAGGTTAATATTCAGATAATCTTGATTCTTTTTTGTGGTAAGCCTCCTGAAAATCCGGTGGGCTGCATTCGACTTACACACTGTAACAGACAAATCAGTCTTCACACTGAACTTTTGCATTAGCCATGTATTTGCTCTTTGCAACAGGCTGGAAACTAGTGGGTTTTGAAACAATCTGGAAGATATCCTGTATAAATTGGATCCACATTTAAAAATACATTGTTGGAGACTTTTAGCTCTTCAAACAAAACCTCCTGGATGGGAGTGTGATCACTAGCGAGTATGTTTGCTGCCTAAGACTGAAGAGGACTTATTTTGTGGAAGACTTGCTAATAATCAAAACTGTTATTCAGAAAACTCATTCCCTTGCAGGAGATGGTGAATAGCTGGAAAGATGATACTTCAAACACTGAGAAGTGTGAAGCAATCTGTATTCTCACACATATATATTTATATGTACACAAGTATATACACGCACAGATTTATATATATGCATAAAATTTCCAGTTCTTCGTTTGCTACCCAGGAAGAGCAACTCAGTGTTTCATACTGGATATGGGAGGGTTCTTTTCTCTAACAAAGGCATTTAATAGTAAAATCTTTCTGGAGTGATTTCCAAGAAGTTGTCCTTTCCTATCTTCTGCTGTGATATGTGGTTATTTTGAATGCTTCAAGATGGTACCATATCTTTAAAAATAAAAAAGAAAAAAAAAAAGACAACAACAAAAACACCTTCCGGCCCTCCTAGTAAGTATTAGGTGAATGGTAATCTAGTGTGCTTGAGAATACCGCATCACTAATGTGGCCATGTGTGGCTTTTAAGAAGAAAATCAAAAGTTCTACTCGTATAGAGGTTCAGCCCTTCGCTGTAAAAGAAAGTGGTCAAATAACCTACTGCTTCAAATACCTTATGCAAAACTCGAGACAGAGACAGGGCAAGTGACCAATGTGGGAAGCAACTTAGGAAAGGAGATCATGTTTTAAACGACCAGACAGGAAGGGCGTTACAAAGAGCTTTACTATGTTCTCCTAATATTGTACATGTAAGCTGTACGTGTAAGATAAGCTGCAAAGATTTTTCCTATAGAAAACTTTTTTTTTTCCAAATGGTTATTTTTCTTACCAGCAAAATATACAAGTGGAGAGCTTGTATAGAATAATTCAAAACAACTTCCATAGTCATGGTTTGAGTTTCTTTTGTCATGGACTAATTAACACTTTAACAGCAAAACCCAGCTTTTTTGGAAGTCAGTGGCAGGAGTTGGACAGCCTTGATCAGATCTTGGGTTGCAACTACCGAGTGTAAGTGCAAGCAGCAGTTAGTAGTGTAGCCCTCGATGCTCAGTAAGTTCATGTTGATGGTTTATTCAGTTTTCTGAAAGTGTTTGCTGACAGCTTTGCTGTCTGTCACCAAACACAACTCCACAGATTGTAGGGAGTCGTTTGCGTGGGAGGAAGGAAACAGCAGCTGCTGGCGTTTCTGCCTCAGCATTTCCACCGTAGAGGAGCGCCTGGCATCCGAATTTTCCTCTGCTTCCGTGTACACGGTATCAGCAGGACTAACTTGGGTCCGCAGCGGTGCACAGACCGAATGTGGGTGCTCCACGTGTCCCTGTCCCCAGGGAGCTGCTTTGGTGCCCACCAGAGCCAGCCCTCCTGCCCTGGGTGGCAGGACAGCCCTGGCCGACAGCTGGGAGCTTTTTCTGTTCCACCCAAAAGGGAGTATCTAGACAAAAAGTGTTGGAGAGTTTTGGGGAGAGTCCAGCACCAGCCATAGGCCAAATTACATCTGCCCATTTTCTGGCCGTTGCTTTGCTGGTGTGAGAAAACCATTTGCTGCGAGCACTTCCTTACTAGTAAAACTGGAAAAAAAAAAATCCACTAGCTCTTTGGCTAGTTTTGTTTTAGAAACCGTTCCAGTTTATCTGAGTAACTAGTATGTGTTTTATCCTCCATGGGACAGCCATTCATGCAATGTATTTGCCTTTATAGTGCTCCTTTTTGTTCGACCCCGCGCTGGTGCAGGAGGGGAATGCAGTAAAGGGTTGTGACTGAGTGCTAATGTCTTGCATGATTAGGTTGTTTCTATTTTATTGGCTGAGAAAGGCTAGATAACAGGAGGCTGAAGAGAAGGCTCTTTGAATCCTCGGCATCTGTGGAAACCCTGGTTTAAATTAGCGTTGTGAAATATACGCTGTTGAAATTTCAAAGATTCCATTCATGAGCATTAGCCTGTAGAGTCTCAAAAATGCATACTTTTTCTTTCTTTTTTTTTTTTCTCTTTTTAACCAGAAATACCCTTTGCAATATGCTAAAGAGTTTAAAATAAAAAAAATGGTGGTAGTTGGAGGGATCAAGTTAACCCCACTGGTTTCAGGATAGTTGCGTGTGAATTTAAATTATCCCATAGATGCAAATTAGACTACTTGTCCTTACATAAATATATTTTGTTTACATGATAAAAACATTCAAATAGAAAAGAAATCTGTCTGTTATAAACCTGGAGCTATATTGTTTATGTGTAAAACTAGGTATTCCTAAAAGCTGATTTTTGAATGTTAACAGTAAGTAGCCTTCTCACTAGGTCAGTCAGCATTTTAGAAACCATATATCTTTTGCTAATGCAAAAATGAGAGCATGTTACTGAAACAGACAATTAGAAGTAAACAGGAGTTTTAAGTCAAGACTTACAAGACTCAAATCCTTTCAAGCCTGTTCGTAATTTATCTTCTTTATCTTCCTTGAAGTAGGTTTACAGTGTGTCTGCCAGCCTCCCCCAGAACAAGTCCATCATTGCTGAAGGCGTGCAGCGAGTACAAACACTAGGGTCAGTTGAATGACCACTCTGTTTCACACTGCTTTCCAAAGGGGCAGCTTAGTTTCCGGCATATTTCATAATATTCTAATGGGCAAATATCTCCTGGGATAAATGAATTTGCAAAGGACAGTGTAGATTGTCTGAGAGGTGGGAGAGGCTGTTCTCTGCAAGCAATCCGGAGATGCATATGGATGGGCAGGGAACTTCTGCCTGAACTGTGTGATGGCTACAGGAGGACAGACCTTCCCAGGGTGTTGGGCAGTAGCATATGATGGGAAGGCAGTAATATAGCAGGGTGTACAGATCACGACTACTGGCGGATAAATATACTCGGTGTGTATCTTGCTGCGGAGCAGAAGTTCCCGCGGTGCTGCTTGCCTCCAGGGACTGCCAGGTCCCTCTAAACCTTTTTCTTTCGCAGATATTTGGAGTAAGGAGGTGCTAATGCCACAGCTAAAAGTGGTAATTGCAAAATCGATTTTCGAGTGTCTTTGTTAGGCCAAAAGCCCTGTTACAGTGAAGTGCAAAGAGAGTAAGAAGGCTGCATGGTGTAGAGACATTTTAAAAAAAGTCAAGATAATTATCCAAAAGAAGAAAATCCTATCTGTGCACCCCACACTACGAACTGCAGGATAATACAATCTCTCTCTATAAATCATGAGGTCGCCCCCTGATCTTTTATGTTTTTGAGGACAATGTGAAAAATATCTGATGCCCCCCCTTTAGCTCAACTTTTGTGTAAGCATTTCATTTGCCACATTAAGTCAGCAGAAGAGTTTGGGCTGTTTCAAGGTAGAGTCCAAAATGAACTCCACGATTTTTATTGGGGTCAAACTAGCATTGCCGAATGTTAAGTTGAAGGACTTAAGCTGCAACTGCAGGTCTTCAGACTGTTAGAATTTTGCTAACTTATCCTTTGGGCTGAAATGGATAATTCTTTTTAGGCCAAAGGCAAAATACTTTCAGGACACTTACTAAATTCCACGTGGCTGGCTGAATGAATTACTGAGCGCTGACGGTAGTGTGGAGGAGAATCCTTTGTACTTTGAAATGCTGTTTGCTTTTTCTCTCTTTAATTTTGTATCCTGAAAATTACTTTTCAGGAATTTGTTCCACGTAAAGACAAATCCTTTTTTTTTTTTTTTTTTCTTTTCATGAAGAGAGTTACTGTAACATAATAAAATACAGGTTTGAAACTGGTGAGAGTGTGAAACATGGCATGTGCAACAAGTGACCTTCCATCTCTATACTTAAAACATTAATAGCAAGATGCGCTCTGTATATTATTTAACTTGCTTGTCTGTGGCCAGCAGACTTAGATGAACAGTATACAGATCTGCAGTTTTCCTTGGTTGCCTAGAGTAAAATGCCTAAGGAAAAAAAAAAAAAAAAGAAAGCAGCGGCTGCTTTAGTTTCTATCAAGAGCAGAATGCCACTTCTACAGCACACTGAAAACGTGGTTATAACTGGGGGAAAAAAAAATGCAGAGGGTTACCCAATTAACAATTTTAATCTGAGCTGTGAAATGTGGACAGTAGAGGTAAGGGAATGCTTAAGTTATGCATGTCTTAAGTTTTGCACAGTTACAATCCTCCTGGCTCCACTGAAGCTGGAGGACGTGGCCTTCCTTCCCCCCAGAAGGTCTGGCCGTGATAGAGCGGTGCGTGCCCCCTAATGGCTTCGTGCCTGCTGGAATGGAAACCCGTCTTGTGTGTCTGAAAAAGCACATGGATTTCCAATGGGGAGAGCGGCTTGTTCTGATGTGCCAAGTGAACTCTTAAAGATGCTGTTCTTAATTAATGGAAAAAAAAATGACTTTGAGTAGCATACAATTTATTCTAAGGGAGCTGCAATTTGAAATACTAACCTGACACACTTATTAGGAACATGAAAAAATACCTTGTACAAACTTAATTTTTCTGCATGCTGGTAATAATGCACTTGCATGAAATCAGTAAAGATATATTTCAGAATTCTTTTGCAGCTGAGGTTACTGTAAGGTTTTGCCTATAACCACAGATACCTGTCTTTCTCTTTTTTTATGGAGAAAGTGGCCATTTTTTTGCTGTTGTTTTGATATGGGGTCACAGTACAGAAATGACCTGAACCACTAAACTTCTAAAATTAATTTCCAGGTCTCTTAGACTTTGTCAGACACAAATCTAAATTTAGAATCACAAGAGAGCTAATAGTTATTTCAGTTGTTGCTTCCTATTCCCATTTATAATAAATGATACAATGTAGGGCCTGGTGATGCACATTTACGAACATAAACATAATTAGATAGGATGTTCATTTACAACAAAGACTGTTGCTCAAGTTGAAAATTGGTGTTAAGAAAGAAAAGCAAGGTGAACTTTTATCTATTGAGGTAGTCACAAAGGCTGAAGTCCCTCATTTTTGACATGTTAATCACACTGCCTGTCATATTGATCTAAGCTGACATTCTGACTTAGGCTGAGTATGAGGGGAAAAATGACAAGACACTAAAATATTGAATAGCTATGGGTTATATTAAACTCAGGTTTGAATGAAAATTGTCCCCAAGATTAAGATTCCTTCAGGGAAAAAAGGCTAATATATTGCTCAAACAAAACCAAATCCAACAACCAAAAGATATAGGCTCTCCAATGTGTTAGAAAAAAAGCTATTGGTGAAAAACAAAGAACTAATTTCATGGTCTAGCAGGTTTGTTGTTCCTTGGCAGGCTGCCCATCTGTCAACCTTTGGCTCTTCCAGTTTGTAAATGCTGTGACAGGGTTTCTGGGCAGATTATTCAACAGGCTAACATGATGCAAAAATCAATACTTACAAGACATGTCTAGAGGAAAAGAATATTCATTTTACTTTAAAAACTCAGGATATAAAGCATACTCACAAGTTACTCAACTTTTTTATCCACTTATGCTTTCTTTTATTAAATGGAAGCTAGCCATCTGTTTTCTTCCTCCTTCGTGCTTCCCCTTAGTTTGTTCCTGAATTATTGTACATTCCCAAAAGACACAGGTGGTGTTTCAGTGTTCCTTTTAGCCAAGCTATTAATGCAACTCACAGACCACTACTTCTAACCCTTCTCATACCTGCTGACTACACTACAGCACGTCTCCAGTTCT
Source organism: Nothocercus julius (assembly GCA_013398735.1). NCBI lineage: Eukaryota > Metazoa > Chordata > Aves > Tinamiformes > Tinamidae > Nothocercus > Nothocercus julius. The sequence goes on along the minus strand of VZSV01000022.1, from coordinate 3,829,445 downwards.
GCTTTCTCACATCGTCGAACTTGTCTATGTCTGGAAATGATCTGAAATAACTGGCGAAGACTGCTCCCAGTTTGGATGCTATAGGGGTGTACCAGGTAGTGGCATGTCTATATCCCACCTCTTTGTACAGTCAATCACCTGCCCTGTGATGTACTGTTTGTTTCTCCACAAGAGTTCAGCAGGAAGAGCAGAGAAGTTGGGTGCCTGCACAGATGAGCAGAGGAAAGACCCTGTGCATGCTGCTTATACCTCAGTTCCTCCTGTGCTGAGGCAGCTGCACCAGTGACGAAGAGGTGAAAATGCCTCATGGTGAAATATCAAACTTCCCACTGCCCCCCAGCGAAAGCAGTATCAGTTTTCTAGGTTGTGTACAACATCCATCAGCGTTACAGTTGGTATTGGCAACAATTTCGGCAGTGTTTTCTTAAAGCTGAGCCTACTTCCCTTGGAATATACTCCACTTTTGCAGTTTATTTTATAAGCATGATTTATTTTCTATCATTAACCTAAAATTGGATGTCAGTAGATACAGTAGATCTGCATATATGAAATTATTGTTTTAAGGAGCATTACTGTTATTTCTTTTGACTGTTGGCTTATCCTTACTCATCCTTCAGTCGTGCTTCTCTATACTTAGCAATTCTTTTGTAAAATGAAATTATACCTTCAATTATCTCTCCTTGAACATGTCCACAAATGCACCTTTTCTGTCTGAAGGAAAGAAGGCAGTTAATGCTAATTGCTGAGTAATTACATTACTGAGTAATTTCTGTGATAAGTTTTGGTTCTTCTTTTACCCCTTAAGAACTCAAACATCATTTTTTTTGACTCAGATCTTTGGAATTTGTTAAGGATCAAATCATGATGATAAAAATAACATACTGGGTTGCAATGAAAATTGATAAACTTATTGTATTTCTTAGTGTATTATTCCCTCAACTTGCTGAGAGTTTTCAGCAGAAGACTGTCAAGTATCAAGCACTACTTTAAGAAACGAGATAATGCTTTACAGAGATGGTTTGATGATACTGAAAGGCAGTTGCTCAAACTTCCTCAATATTATGCAATGGAACATTGATATGATGGATGCTGGTAAATAGAATTTAATGTCACTTTCTCTTAAATGTGCAAAAATTATCCTCCTCCTTTAGAATAATCAACAAATCAGAGTTAAATGCCAAATTTACCCATGTGTCTCTATCCTTATGTTGTCTACTGCCGTTTTGTGTATATGCATTGTGACAGAGTCTTTGCATCATTCTGTTCTTTTCCCATTTTTTGAGGTTTTCAGGCTCAGAGTGAAGGCTTCTAAGTGAAGGTGAGCCATGGTAGGCTTTGAATATTTAACTTGTTAGCACTTGACTTCATAATCTAAAGGGCATGATTCTTGTCTTAGTGTTTAGGCTAAACTATGATATAGCCCAGGTATGGTATCGAAAACCTGGTATACTTCGAGTAGTAGATTGTGGAACTAATAGGTGACAAACTTCCGCTTCTTGTATAGATGTGTTAGCTTTGCTTGGCCTCTATTTTTTCCTAAACATGTAATCTGGAAGTCTGCGGTTTTTCTTGTCATGGATTTTTTTTTCTTTTTTAGTGAGTGTTGTTTTTCTAAATCTTAAGCTCCCATCCTCTGATACTGCATAAAGGAATACTTAGGATCTTCCAGTTAGAACGTGAGTGGGATGTGATGCTTTCTTCCCTCTTCTACCTTTAGTTTCATATTTCCTTTTAAGTTGACCATACTACTTACACTTTTTGGAATATAACATTTTATTAGAGTTCAGGGTTTTCTGAGTTCTTTCTGGACAAACATATTTCCCTGTTCAAAAGCTTCATTTTGACCATCAGCCTGATTGTATGCTGATTTTTGAGAATGTGAAGGAAGACATGCAAAATGTGTTAGACTGCTTTTTAACCATCACAAGTGACAAGAAGGAAACTAGTGGAGGAAGCTAGTAGAGTTTATGTTCATTCTTGAGTAAACAGACTTGTTTACTTTCTGTCTTTCTGATCCAGTCTGAGTTTGAGAGAATGCATCTTTATTTGCAGTGTTATACTTCTTTCAAATTGGTTTCTGAGCCCTGGCCATTAATTAGCACATTAGCTAGTCCCAGACAGACCACAGCAGTTACATGCCTGTTGTTGCCAGTGCTGCATATACATTAAGGCGCTCATTAATTCTGCTGAGCGCACAAAAGCAACAGAGAAAATGTTTGGCAGCAAAACTCTTTGTCATTTGGACAGAGGAAGGGACAGGCTCTGGTGGTCTGTAGTTGTTTCTGCTTACAGGGTTCAAGGAAATTGTTTTTGGTTACATTTACTGTGGGGTGTTGCTGTTCCTTCTTCAGGGGCACGCGTGTTGGATTTGCTTTGCAGAAGTTCTGAAATCAGAACTATAAAATAATCAGCAATTTGTTCTAAAAGCAAAGGGTTAAGAGTGTTCAGTGAAAGCTGCAAAGTAGCCTGTTCTACACCTAACGCGAGCCCCTGGCCGTGGCGGTGGAGCTTGCTTGTCCCTTCTGTGACTGGGCAGGCAGCAGTACGGTGGGGAGAAGGATCTTGCCCTAAGACTGGAGTGCAAACTGAACTGTAGTGCTGATCCTATGCTGGGGGTATTAACAAAAGTGTTGTAAGTAATGAAGAAATTATTCCACTCCCCTTGGTGCTGGTGAGGTCTGAGGAATTGCAGTATGGAGAGATGCAAACTGCCAGGAGTTCAGAAGGATAAGAGGTTTAGCAGACTGAGTGAGAAGAGATTGAAAGGATGGTTTCTTTAGTCAGGAAAAGAAAAAAAGGGGATGTGATAACAGCCTTGTGGGTAATGGACAGCTTTTATCAAGAGGATCACAAAAGACAAAAAGAAGTGAGTCATCTTTGCTGCAAAGCCTAAGAAAGAGTTTGTATCTTTTCAAGTGATAAAGTGATACCTTTTGCCAGGGAAGGCTCTTAGGAGACATTGAGGAGTACTGCTCACTGAAAGCCTTTGAGAACAGTGGACATAATATGCTCATGTACTTAACACACACACTCACAGTCCTTCCAGAGCCAATATTTCCATGACTGAAATTATTAGCAAGCTTTGCTCTACAGTAGAACAAAGTAGTCTCTTCTAGAGAAGAAATGACATGAGAATAATTTTTTTTATAACCTTTCATAGTATTGAGGTTTTATTTTTAATCTGAAATAGACTAGGCTATCAATAAAAGTTTGTAGAAGGGGCTGCTTATAAAACCAACACAAAGCCTCAAACTTTGTGTTATGCTAGTGGAAATTCTCCTAGTGCAAGTTCTCCTTAGGACTGCAGAAAAACGTGTGATGTGCACTATCAGTCATCAAAGTGACTTCTGTTTAATTTCTTGCTTCCTAAGATGATCATATATTGAGCAAGCAAAGAATCTGAACCCAAGTCTGAGAATTTTGTACTTTTCCTTAATCTCTTCTGGTCTAAAATGTAAATAAAACAGAGAAAATAAAACTAAAATCTGTAGTACTTTCTGTGTACTGAAAGATATCTTGGAGAATGTTACAAAGAATGTGACCTCAACTTCTGCAGTAGAGTACTATTACATGTTTTATATATTTTAATGTATGAATGCTTTGCTGCATTTCATTACATTTTGGTCCTTAGCCATTTTTGTCAGCCCAGAGCGCTTCAAACTATTCTGAACAACCATCACTGAGTCCTCTGTAAATGTTTTCAATAAACTGAAGATCTATTGCTTGTGAGCAAACTTCAACATTGCCTGATTGTTATGAACTGCTGATTATTTGACTTTTTTTTGAAAAATAATTTGTGAATGAGATGAGACCCCTTCAAGTATTTCTGTGTTTGAGAAATGACACAATGAAAAGCTCATTGTTACCACACACACCAGCTCTTTGTGTTGTTTTTCAAGCTGCATTTACTTTCTTCACTGACAAGTTACTGCTGCATTACTCTCAGTGCAAAAAGCCAAAGCAGTTTTGAAAAATCAAACTGTTGCTTTTCTGAATGCGTCAGTAGAATTTCTCACTGAAGTCTGCCTGGAAGATTTCATTGTATGCAGTAATGAAAAATCCAGAAAACATTCTGTCATCTCGATCCAGTTCTTGGCTGGCTTCAGATTGTCTTTTGCCTTCATGTCCCATAAGTTCTTCTTTCTTCTTTCTTCTGTTTTCCTTTTTTTCTTTTTCTTTTTTTTTTTAAGTCCCTAATTTAGTAATTTTTTTTTCTGAGCATATCAGACAGATTAGTGGATGGCCTAAAAGTAAGAAGTTTTTTCCAAGTTAGAATATCAGGAAATGTATTAGCTTATTAGCTTGTAAGTTTATTAGCTTAGCTTATTCTTAAGTTTATGCTTCTTGAATGTATTTGGTGCTGTATGCATGCTTTTGTTTGTACAACAGTCTTTGCAGAAGAAATGGATTTAATGTCATCAACAGTATCTATGCTAGGAAGATCTATTCTTTTGAGAAATCTCTTAGTTTCTTCATGTGTCATCTGTATAAAGAAGAATGCAGAATGAAAACTGTCAGACATACTCAAAAATACAGACAACCTATGGATTTTTGCTAGAATGCACAAAACCACTCTCCCTGCACTGGAAACAGAACAGTGACTGATTACTATTTTACTAAGTGATCTGTTTTGAATGGAGTTGGAGTTTCATTCAGAGATCTTGCTGTACAAAATATATCCAGTGGCCTGAAGTGTGTCAAGGCATTTCAGTAAGAGGAAAAGCTTCTCAACCTTCTCAAACAGGAGGGCTTCTCATCATATGCATGTGCTTTATATTAATATATGTCCTTCACCAGGCTGAACATTTAACATAAGCCTCTCTTTTTACTGGAACAAAGCCATCTATGAATAGCTCTGAGTTATTCAGATGACTTTGGAGTTCCTTGATGGGTCTGGAGAATAAGTGTTTAATATATTTTGAGTTAGCTTGGCAGACCTGCAGTTGCAGCCCTAAAGTTTTTGTCAGTGTGCTGTGTCATGTCTTTTAGCTCTATTCTATCTCTGTCCTTAGACTTATATTCTCACCATTTAAGTTGCTTGCTAAATGTCAGAGAACAATCACACCTGCATGTGGCCGTTATATTTCCATTTGTGGTTTGTATGTATGTATGTAAGTATAGATTTTCTAATGTCTAGAACGTACACTGATGTTCCTGTGCATGTGCAGGCTACCTGAGGTGGGCAATATGCTCAGAAAGTTGAGATATGTCAGGTCTACTGTGCAAATACACTAGAATTGAACTGCTCGTGCATAGTAGAACAAAATGTATCCAGAATATATCAACAGATGTGCATTGGGCACATCCAGATTTTTGCATGGTCTTGGAGATGCGAGAAACTCTGAATCCTGAAAAAAATGTTGCAAATCCTTGAAGTTCTTAGAGAAAATGTCAGGGTTGCTTGGTAACCTTATTTTGGGTTGGTAGCAGTGACACAATACTAAAAATAATTAGCTGAAGAAAACTTATAAAACTGCAAAGGATTAACATGAGCCTCCAGGATGCTACTCATCTCTGTAACGTGGAATTGGGAAAACCTCTTTAGAATGTGATCTTAAGCTGAATAATAACCAAGGAATCTTGGCAAAGACTATCCTTGCTTCATGACATAGGGACAACTCTCCTGAGTGAAAACAGCTCTTTTTTTTTTTTTTTAGGCAAGAGTGTATGTCAATTCATTAGTTTGTATGAATAATCCACACTATGAATCTGCTCCAAGACGTTGCATGCTCCAGCTACACCCCCTTATTTCGAAGGACTGGAGTAGAATGGCACTCTGACGCACCTTCACTAAAGAGGTTCTCCTCCTCCTCTACCTAAAAGCCTATCTTCTTGTCGTATCCTGATATTAGGTGGTGTGTGAGTTTCTCTGGTTTTGGCCTGGCAGGCAGCTGCTGAGTAATTGGAGTAAATCAAACTAAATATTATCTTATCACAAAAGGGCTGGCCAGAAGAAGTAAGCAAATGTGTTTAACTTCACAATTCTTCTGTGTTTTCTAAGGAGCACAATAATCTTTTGTAATACGCTAGAGTGTGGTTCCCAGAGACGGGGTCAGTGGTAGAAAGATGAAATACTAAGTGCTTACAAAGTTGGCTGCATGTTTAAGCAAATGAAATATAGTCAACCAAAAACTAAACTTGTAGGCTGATAACTCTCCCACTGAATTCTCTACATATTGTTGCCATTCATATGCAGATCTGTCAAGTGCCCTTTCAAGCCTTTTGCTATGATCCAATAACGTGAATATCGAGCCTGACAGCTCAGCAGTGAAACAGTGAGGATTTTGTATGTAGCACTTCCTTTCTATTGAGAATAAATATGATAAATTTAAATCAGTCATTTGTGGTCAGCTTGTAGTGATAACTGTAAAAGTTGTATCTGTGTCACTCAGAATCTAGATATCATTTTCTAGATACTCGGTTTAAAGATACATGATATCTTCCGGCAGTGTTTTGTGTCTGATATGGTTACTTGAATTTTGTGCCAGGATAGGGTGACAGTGTCACCTTGTTATCTGTAGATGGCTCATTGAGGTGGCTAATTATGTGCTTGTTTCTCCTTACCATCTGTTCCTCACCTGAAAAGGTTAATGGAAATATATTGTAGCAAATCTTTCGTTTTTCTCTCTATTTTTTTTTTTTTAAGAACTCCTCAAGAGTTTAAGAAAAAAATTTTTTTTTCTTAAAGAATTTTTTTAAAGTATGTAAAGAGTTCTTGAATGCCTCGTTCAGAATAGTTGACTTTTAAGAACACGTTAAATAACTGAAGAGGAACAATCTGTCCTGTAAAGATGCAACGCTTTTCTTCTAAACTTACCTTTTTCTTTGCAATTAGAGGAAATGTAGTGTCTTGCAGGATGAAACACAAAATCTCTTGGTTTTTGTTGGACCCTGGGATAAAACTCCAGTTGGAGTGAAATGCCCTTTCCTCTTATGTCTGTGGGAGCCAGAAGACTTGTCATGAGACCTTAATGTCACCATATAATTATTCATTTCAATATCATGCAAAGAATTTTTTAAAGTCAGGAAATTGCTTGATGGCAAGCAGACAAAAGGGCTGAGGTCAGTGAGAATGGCCCGAAGGATATTCAGTTTTGAACCTGATTTGTGCCTGAGATTTTGGATTGAAACATGTCCTGCAAAGTGATTGCCATTAGCACCGTTTCTTTAGAACTTCACTTTTCCTGTGGCACAAATCTTTTGACTGAAGGTTATTGAAGGCAAATTATGTGGCTTTAACAAATGACCCTGGAAACCAGTGGCTGGGCTCTTGTGTAGGGTGAGTGAATGCAGTGAATGACCTGAGAACTAATGGGTTGCTCTTGAAGACTGGCTGATAGACACCTACAGGAATGGTGATGAATACTGAATGAGGATGAGTTTAAATCATTAGTGAGTAATGTAAAAGAGGGTGCCCTCTTCCATCAAGGAGTTTTCTTGTCTAGTGAGGAAATGGAGGACTGCATTTCTGCTTTGCCTGCTTGCATTCAGCTCTAAGTCTGCAGTGAGACTGCATTAATACGGCAAGAAATGAAAAAAGACTGTGCAGAATACATGTTACTGGAAGAATATGCTCAGTGAAATAGTCAATAGTCTTCATTTTTCTCATCTGCCTCAAACTGGGTAAATAATGCAAATAAGGAATGTGGTCTAGTTGAGATTTAATTTTAATTAAGAATTTGAGAAAATAGAAAACTCTGCCTCTCTCTTTTAAAGTTTTGAGTATAGCACATATATATATTGTTCATAATGTGGTGAAAAGATTAGGATTTAGCCACATTTTCAAAGCTGAAGGCAATGTTTAAAGAGCACTAAAACTCTCCTCCAGATTTTCCAGGGTAATGCAATTATTGTATAGACAAAGACTTTCTGTTTAAGTTAAAGCAATATTGAACTTTTATCTGCTGAGATTTACAGCTCAGAACACTGCACTACATATTACAATATTTTATGATACATGCTGCAGATTAATGAAATAAAACTGAGTCCATGTTGTTTTACTAGTGAAAGAAAAGGTTTAACAGATGCTATTAGATTTTTTTGTGATCAAAATTCCTTGTAAGAAAAAAAAACCTATATATGTATATAAAACTTTTCAGAACATGAGGCTTTAGTACTACACTATTGTAACAGTAGTGATTCTTGCAGTGCTCTTAGTATGCTACACCAGATCTCTAGCTTTGATTTCAGCCCACTGTGTTTAATCTCTAAACACAGGATTGTTTCTTTTCAAAAACTGTTTCTCTTTTTCAAAGTTACTCCTGAGTAGAAGAGGAGTGCTTCTTAATTCTTATAGAGATGAATGCAAATGTAATTGTGCAAGAAGAAAGAGGGTTTAAGCGGGGGAAACAAAGCTGGAAAATGATAACCTGCAATTGTTGAGAAGCTGTGCTTAACAGCTTCTCGTCACATAGAATAGTCTTTAAATCTTATCAGTAGGCTTTAAGCTAAAGTAAAACTTCATTCCTTTTAAAAATATTAAGAAATATTTAGAAGTATAAAGAAATCCTGATCTGGTAGCAGTAAGCCTCAAAGTTTTCATAAGTTGTTTCATTATTATAGTGCACAGGAGGAGTGCTGCTTGGAAGTGCTGTACAGTGATTAATAAACAGCAAAGAAAATCCTGCTTAGACTTTGCAGTGGCTTGGAAAAAGCCAAGAGCAAAGGTCTAAAATGCAATCTTTGTCAAACTTTAAAAGTTCAGAGTGTGTGGTTTGAGTCAGAGTTCGAGCTGGTGTTTCTGCTTCCGAGATCACCATTTAAATGCCATTTTCCACACCAATAAAGTGTGTGCTGTGTAGTCTCCTATCTCTTCTGACAGAGAGACAGCTTCCCTCCTGATTTGGATAAACTCATGCCATGAAAAGATTATATAGTATCAAAAAAAAAAAAAAAAAAAAAAAGGAAGCCACCTCTGCGTGCCCTGGCACTGAAGCACCCACGTGTGGCATTGGGTTACTGCTGTCGAGCGGCTCCCAGGGCTGGTGCTGGGGGGCTGCAGGTGGGAGACTGGGCCTGTTCCCTTGCCCTGGGCATTGGGGTCGGGATCCCGAGGCTGGGCCGGACTGGGACCGGAGCTGGGCAGGGGGAGCCAGGTGTGCATGGCCTGGCAGGGCTGGAGACACCTAACTGGTGCTGTGCTATCCTGTAGTAAGTGAGAGATACTCTTTTTCCATAAAACAATATTTTTTCATGATATTTCCTTATATGTCATAGAAATATATTCAGAGTATATTCAGAGATCTGTTGCAGAATCATGGTTATTTTATAAAACTAGTAATATCAATTTCCTTATTTGAAGGTCTCTTCCCTGCCATCCTCAACCTGGCCAGCAATGCCCACATCTCCACCAATGCCACCTGTGGGGAGCAAGGGCCGGAGATGTTCTGCAAGCTGGTGGAGCACGTCCCGGGGCGGCCCCTGCGCAACGCCCAGTGCCGCGTCTGCGACCACAACAGTGCCAATCCCAAAGGCAAGATTCTTTTCTGTTGGTTTGTCTGGTCCTTTTTGACCCCTCCTGTGAATACAGGATGTTTTGGGGGTCACACAATTTGTGCTTTTAGTCCCTCCACTGTGTGAGTGACACTGCCTTTCAGCAAAGGGCCCACAGAAGGTGGTCCTGAAGCACCTCAATGTCTAATGTCAGCCTATTGCCTGAAGAGATATTTCACCTTTTACTTCTTATGAAATAAAATAATGGTGCTCAGCATGGATTAGTTGTATGGCGCTATGGGCTAGAGGAAATACATTGTGTTGTGTTTTTAAGAGATTTTCATGTTTTTGCTTTAAAACAGAGCAACACCCGATTTCCAGTGCAATTGATGGTACCAATAACTGGTGGCAAAGTCCCAGCATACAGAACGGGAGGCAGTACCACTGGGTCACCATCACCTTGGATCTCAGGCAGGTGAGTAGTGCTGGGCACTGGGCCACTTATTTTTAACATGGTTTTATAAGCCCAGGCCATCATCTACATTTCTCCATTGGTGTTCAGACTGTGGGATATTTAGCAGCAAGTCATTCAGTAGCACCTCTGAGTGGGAAATCTAATACTGGATATGAAGCTGTGATTTTAAACAAGAGGGTTTTTCAGTCCTTTATTGGATTTTAGGTCTTGATTATCAAAGTCTTATTTTCAGGCAGGAAACTCTTTTTCAGGGTATAGTTGTTGCAGGTGCAGATACTGTATGTCAAGATACATCTGTTTCTGTTTATTAACTGTAACTATCACACTGACTGTGCAGTTTCTCAATAAAAGAAGAGTAAATGGCTTGGAGTGGGGTGTAGTAAAACTATTTGTCATTTGCTGCATGAAAAGAGTATTTCCAGATATGAACTCTCTTGCTCTATATGTATGTCAGATACTGAATGTTAAAGAAGGGAAGAAAAACAAGTGACATGAGGAACTACTGCATTTACATCAATTATCTCATAGAAGATGTCCAATTAATCTCTTCTGTTTAAATTGTATATATTTTTCTTAGTATTATGATAAATTTGCATTAAATAGTTAAACCTATTAATGCAATGCATTGATCAGATTAAAGCATAAAAGGTCAGAATGTTCATTTGCAAGAGCTCCATCACCCTTGAAACAAACAGATTCTCCTGTCAGCTCAAGGATATCACAAGGACTAGAAAACAAAACACACTTAAAATGGGGCAGAGTTGTGCTGAAAGAAATTTGCCATTTTTCTTACTTCTGACTGGCCCTGATAACTGTTTTGCTGGAATAAGCACTGGGGAGAAATACTCTGGATTTCTTCCTTGGGCTTTGGTGCTGAGTTGTCCTGATGAGCTTACAGTTTGTTTCTCTAAGCAGCGATTTTGGGCCTGCGGAGATGGGAACTCTCTGGAGAGAAGGTGATTCACCTGCTTTGGCACTTCACAGCAAAACTTGGAGGGATTTTTTCCCCTTCTCATAGCTTATAATGTTCTTAGGTAGGAGGCTGTTGGACTGCACAGGGCATTTGTTAATTTGTCAGTTGGACATGGAAGATGTAAAAGCCTCTTACCCTTTCATTCCAAGAAAAGAGTCAAAACTATTTCCAACCCCCACATTTTTGTTGTCTTTTTCTTGCTTTGCTCTGAAGAGATGCATGCATTGGCCTGTGTGAGCTGTTTCAGAATCCCAGCTTAACAATAGTAACGGATTATTAATATGAGGATGCTCCTAAAATCATGGAGAAGCTGTGTTTCTCACCAGAAAATGCATACTGGAGATGTACTGTTGGTGAAAGTTATTTTAAAGGTTAACACAGAAGGCTTAACTGTTTTTTTTTTTTTCTTCTTCTTTAATATAGCATAGGTTAAATGAGTGCTCAGTTTGCTTTTTAATTAGAAAGCCGAAATGTTGGGAAAATAATCCTAGGGTACCTTTTGTCAGCAGGAAGAGGTTAAGATGAGACTTTCTTTTGTGTGAGTAGTTGACTTTGTGTTTAGTTTGGACAAACAGAAAGGAAGAATGAGGGAGGGGGGGGATGCCTTCTTTTTATCCTCCTACAACATTTTTACGTTGGAAACACACCAGCCGGCTGCCCTCTAAATTTTCTGGTCTCCAGACTTAGCACTGTTGATGTTTCCCCCAATATATGTCTTTTCTCTCGTGACCCATGCTCAGTTTCACTAATTTGATTTGAAAAGTTTCCCCCGAGGGGCCTTTCTTCTGTGTTTTTCTTTGAGGGCTGGAGAGACAGAAGGCATCTAGGACTATGCAATGTGAATGTAAATTACTACTCTGTGAGGCAGGATTTGGTTAATAAAGATTGCTTGGAGTCAATGAGTTGTTAGAGCTAACCGCGTGCACTAATTTTTAGTGAGTCAGCACAAGTAAAAAGTAACAAAGGATACAGATATATGAAGGTCTTTTTTTAATTTTAGTAACTGTTTACTTAAAAAATTTCCTTCTTGCAGCATATTCTGCACTTCTCATTTTAGTGTAACTTTAGAAATATTCCTGAAAATCCGTACGTCTAACTGCATGCATTGTTGTATATATTTAGCATTTGTTTTTAACATTCCAGGATTTGTGCGTTAAATCTGTGTGTTAAAGTGAATGCAGCCTTTCTTTTCCTCAACAGGATACCTTCACTCCCTTTTGTGATGTAAAGAATGACCATCTGATCATTATATGTGATTCTTGAGTAGTTGCTGTAAGTTATAACAACAGGCAGAATGAATTAATCTTGAGATTGTTGCCACTCTGCGGCATGTGCAGCACAGAGAGGTAGCCCAGCAGTCAGGGCTGGCCAGGGCTGGCAGGTAGCCGAGGCAAACACAGGGAAGCGGATGGAAACCCTTCACTTCAGTTTACTCTAGGTGAAACTCTGGCAGCGATCTGTGTCTGCTGGCTGCATTCATCTCTTGGCTCAAAGGGAACGGAGAGTATTCTTTCAGCTAATATTCTACCTTGCACTTAGTTTATTTAGCCTAAAAACAGCTGCACGGAAGAGTAGCTTGACAGAGTCTAACTAGGAGAGCAGCTAATAAAATGAGGACCTGAATGGCTCTCTAGATCTTTCTCCTTTGGAATCTGCATGCTGTTTATAACAAATGCACATCACAATTATGCAGCTCGCATGGATCATAAAAAATTAGTACATATCTTCTGAATACATGAATTCTGGACTGTCTTTCAGTCTTCAAAGGCCCAGATGTGTAATACATTAATTGTGTGATGAAGATCCACAGTTGGATAAAGAGTAGTTTAGCAATGAGGTATTTAAATACAAATATGCAGGTATTAAGATACCAAGATACGATTTGTGATCTTTTCTTTCCTACGCTGGCAGTTCTGCAGAGACAAAATGCATAATGGCATTTATCCCTGAATATGAGTTCTCTGTCCAGTTACTTTGCAAAATGGTAATGAATTAAATTCTTGATTATTTTATATGTTCACAGTTTGCTTGGTTCAGCTGTAAATCCTTTTTATGGCGCACTGCTAAATGGAGAATTCTTTCCTCAGTTTTACTGGGCTTGAGACTTTGAAAAAGTATTTGAAGGTAGTTTGTGCTGGGTGTAGCATGACAGAAGTTTGCACATCACAGTTTTTCAACCGAAAATGAGATCATTTGTTCTTAGGAGGCTCCAAATATGAAAACCACTCCACTATCTAATTAATGCAGAGCTCATTAATGTTTCATGAATACTGTATTACTACTCAAAGGTTGATATAAGATTAATTTGTAGTTTCTGCTATCAGAAAATCAGATATAATTATAATAATATTTACCCTTTGTATGGAGCTGTCATCTTGAAATCACTTGGCAAGAAGAGATTCTGTAAGGACAAATCCTTATCTGACGTAAAAAGACACCATTCAGTTGACTTCACTGGCCCAGTCTTTAAACAAGACAAGTTGCTGTTAAAAGTTTTCTGTTGCTTTAAAACAGATGGCACAAAACTCAAGATGCTCATCTTTACATTTCTATAATATGTCTCTTGAGTAAAATTAACTTGTCCTCTATTCCAAAGACAAGGTTGCATATGAGTAGAGATCATAAAGAAAAGATAGTTCTGGAAATTACAGACGCTGTTGCATAGACCAGTGTGCGCTCTGATATCACAGACCCCTCAGAGGGAAACATAGCAAACAATTGCAAGGCCTCACAGTCTGTAATAAAAGCCCAAAGAAAAGTTGATTCCTTAAAAAGGTGTTTCTATGAAGACTACAGGCTGATACTCAGCATATCCCTTCTTGTCGGCTTCTACTTTTTGAAAAGTTGCATAGATTCATTTTAGCCTTTTCTGCCAGTAAAATGAAATCTTGAGAAAAAGAATCTTTTTCTGGTAAGCAGGTGTAGATGTGCTGAAACTTCCAAGCAGACCCGATTTTGCACCACAAGCCTTGTGAAGCCATTTCAAAAAAGTTTTCTGCTTTTTAGATTGCCTCTCTACACTAACCCCGAAAGAAAAGATTTATCCAAATGTATAAAACTTGGAGAAACCGGTCTGCCAAGAGCCTTGCATTCTGCAGGCTTGTTCATTTAGCAGCTTTCTGCATTATATGCTTTACATTATGTCAGTGCAGTTTCCGCAAGGTATGCAGTAGGACAATGAATAAGATCCTAAAATTATATCTCATTTCATTTTTTTCCTAGGTCTGGTAGAGTTTAGATTTGAATCAGGATATAGATTTGAACTAGCAGTTAGTTAGCAGTTAGCTCCGCTTTTTGGAGATTTGGGAAAGTTAATCTGTTGGGACTCATCTTTTCCTTTAATTTTTCTGTTTTGGAGACGGGGGGCTTATATAGCTCCAGTTAGGAAAAGACAGAATCTTCCTTTACATTTGTCTCCATTGATGTAAATTGAAAAATATTGCTGAGAATTTTTATCCAAAAGGACTCCAAGGAAGATTGTACTTGCCAGGGCTTGTACTGGCACAGGTTTTAGAGCATTGACAGCCCCTGGAAATAGGGATGTTTGGCTAACAGCTGCTTCGTGGCTACTGCTGCCTGAATTTAGTCTTGAGCAACATGGTATGCAAAATTGCCTGAGGAATGGGGAGAAGGGTTTGCTTATAAATTTATTTTAAGATAATTCCTGTGGTGCTGCTGAATCTGCATTCAGGAAAGCAAGGTGGAGAAAGGCTAAAATAAAGCACAATAAATGATGTTAATTTGGTATTTCTGCAAGGGAGATGTTCCTTGGTACAAGTTTGTTTGGCTGCTCTTTACAGTCAGAACTGAAATGCCTGTAAAATGACACTTTCTAATCTATGGCTGCTTGGGAATTGCTAACTTGCTTTGGCTTGCCCTTTTTACCCTTGCAGCTCTTTAAGGAAATTAGTTCTGGGAAAGCTACCCAGTCAGATTACAATGTACAAATCATTAGCTCAATGCCACACAGCTCGGGTTTATCAGGTGGCCAGCTGGTGGTCAGTGAACAGAGATGGGGAGCGGTAGGAAACTGCCTTCAGCACTGTTCAGTCCTGGAGAACTCATAAAAGAAATCTTTAAGGAAGCACTCCAAAGGATGTTGGAAAATTGGTTTACATTATATGCAATGGATGCTTCAGATCCCTTGCAGAGGCTCTGTGATGTGAGGTCTCCCAAACCTCTACCTGTTGATTTTGCTTAAAATGCCTGGATCTGCAGGCACTGGGGACACCAGGTACCTAGATTTAGGTACTTAGGGACTGTGTGTGCAAAGTCCTCTCCAGAGGATCCAGGAGAAAAAGAAGAAAACAATTGTCTATGCAGGCTGACTGCACATACTTCAGTGTTTGCAGAACACTGGATGCTTCATGGATGCTTATTTGGGGTTCTTGGCTTGAAATATCTTAATTTCAGCTCTTGGTGAACTGTAGATATATGGGAAAAATTTATCCTTAGATGAGTACCAAACATGACTGGTGTACTTCTGGAAAAAATTTGATTTTATGTTGCGATGATAAAATTGAGTAGGATGCACGCACACTTTCTGAGAGAATACTTCTCTTTAGTTGGCTTTCTTCCTCATTCCCCTTAGTTCCAAAATATTCAAATTAGAATTAAACTTTGTAATCCCGTGAGTATTACTTACTTTTATTTCTGTAGCAGTGGCTACAGTTATAGCTTGTGAGGGATAACTCATTGTTACTGGTTGAAACTGGATTTAAAACAAGCTACATCAGCTGCGGACTATAATGGGTCTTGAAAAATCTCCGTGTAATCAAAAGTGGAACATTTGTTGTTCAGCCGACTGTGTAATAAGCATGGAAGCATTTTAGTTGATGATGGCAAACAGAGAGGAAAAATAAATAAAGAGAAGAGGTATAAAGGGGCTTTGAGGAAAACTTTCTGCCATGGCAATGGAAAAAAAATTGGTGTTCGAGTCTTGCGTCTTTGTGCGTTTGAACAGGATGACCAACTTCAAAGGAACTTTTAGCAATTGCATGGCAATTCCTTCTTCAGATCTCTTTTGTGTGATGCAGAAAATACACACACAAACAACTGGCTTTTACTTACTTTACAGTCTTAGAAATATAAATTAAGTAATGCTGTGACTAAACAGTAAGCTAGTTTCTCTTTGCTTTGTGTTGCTGAAATGCCATAGAAATCAGTAGACAAAATCTTTGGTTTAGGTAAATTTTCATATTTATTGGAACCACTGGAAGTACTTCTGCTTGATGTCTGGCTCAATGGATACAACTGGAGTACCTGAAAAGAAAATCAGACCAAATGTTTATAAAGCTGGAAGTTATAGCTGAATTTTCATCAAAACTGGATCATAGGTATCACCTATGAGAAAGGTATCACCAAAGCTTTTTCCCTCTCATGTTTGCAAATCTTCTATGCAAAACTCTGTTCACTTAAAGATTTTTTTCAGTGTAGCTTCCTGAACTGCACACATAATGCAATCACTGTTTATGTGTTTGCTTCTTCCTTTGGCTTTTAGATTGCAGCTGCTGTTGTGGTTCTGGCTTCCATCTGTATTGCAGAAAAAGAAATAAATGTGTACTTAAAAACAGCTGAAAGAAATGATTATGGCCAAACTGGAGCTGAACCCCAAGTTAATAAATTCTGCCTGCATGTGCAGGTTTATAATTCCACCATTCCAAGCAGGCAGTGTATTCAAGTGAGAATACAGACCTTGGAGATGGCTGGATAATATGACATTTTTCTTTTGTCTAAATATGGCTTGATATTGCAGTGCATGTAAAACAAACTCAGGGAGTCTTAAATTTGCAAAAATGGACAATTTTAAGTAGTTATTAGCTAAGGAAGAAGACAGTAGCTTTGGAATAAGGGCACTTCAGTGTTAGTGGCTGATGCGGTAGCTAGTTGGTGGCCAGTGCAGGTTACCTAGTTGCCATGAGAGGAATATAGCTGAGAAATTGCAAATTGTAAAACAACTGCTGTTCCTAATTAAGGTTATCACACTTATATTTGTTACATACATCTCATTTTTCTCTGTGCTTTTTCAGCAAACACTGTATATAGCCCACTGCTTAAGTAACTTTAGATGTAACAGAATGAAAATGGAATGCACAGAAAGAAATTCTTAATATAGAATGTAAAAAGCTTATCAGAAAAGCTATTACTGAGAGGATTAAACTCCCAGCTAAAATATGAAACAAAGGGTTGTTTGGGCTGCAGCTGTTCTGGCAAAAGGAAATCACCTCTTTGAAGCCCTCTGTGGTTCAAAAAAACCTAAATAGCACTTTTTCAATGAAAAGAGTGGTGTATTATCTGACTCATTCTGAAATCTACAGTCTATGCATATTTCAGCTATTAAGTTATCATAGAAAGATGAGCTGAATATATTTGATTTCTCTTTAGTCGCAAAAACAAGAGTTTTGTTGTAATGTTAGCAATCTTGACAAAAAGGATACATATCCTTGTTAGTATCATAAAAGATTAGACTGAGTTTTTGTCAAAGGTCTGTGCAAGTCATCTTGCCAAATTTTACCCTCTCTTAAAAATTACGTTATTTTTAGTACCAGATTGGCCTCCGATNTTTTTTTTTTTTTTTTTTTTTTTTTTTTTTTTTTTTTAGGTCTTTCAAGTTGCATATGTGATCATCAAAGCTGCTAATGCTCCACGACCTGGAAACTGGATTTTGGAACGCTCCATCGATGGCACAGAGTTCAGACCTTGGCAATACTATGCAATTAGTGACACAGAATGTTTAACTCGCTATAACATTACCCCAAGAATTGGGCCTCCTACATACAAGAGAGATGACGAGGTGATCTGCACCTCTTACTATTCTAGACTAGTTCCCCTGGAGCATGGAGAGGTACGTTTGCTTTCACGCCGGTCGTCTGTGGGTATGAGCATGGACTCAGTGCATCTTGATTGCAGTTATCCTGTTCATCACCTTCGGCATTTAATGATAGTACCTTTATAGCATATATTAGGATAACAAATTTCTAAATGGTGGGATAAGACATTTCTTTGACTCTACATATTCCTTTTACTAAACTCTTTTGTTCTCTGTCTCTACCCATAATTTGATGGTGGCTATTAACTGTGAATTATTAGTTAACTCTACTTTGAAAGATTACAACAGAGACTCTATGTTCTGCCAGGTTTTTCATGTAATAAAGAAAACCCCTGTGCATGGAACACCTGGTTGTGTGAGATAAAGCAGCAAACACTGTTGAAGTGCTCTGCACAGCTGGAGCTCCTAAACAAGCCTTGGCATTGTGTCAGGGATGCAGCATAATTAAAAGAGCTGTGGGTTGTGGAGCCTCACTGTTGATTGTTCTTTCTTCTGACAAACTCTATTCATGATACTTGTCTGATTTATTTCGTAGAGGCAGCCACATAATGAAAAGATACGTTAAAAGCAGTGGCTATTCTATTGTGAACACTCTTCTTATGTGGTAATAAAATGCAGTATTATCCCATAGAATAGAGAATGCTAGCAGCTCTTAATTTAATAGAAGCCAATATGTTTTTGCTTATTGTTTAACAAAGAAGATTGGAGTGTATGTAGATAACAGCTGAAGCATGACAAACCTTTTTTTATTTTTTTCCTCACATGAACTCCAAGTTACGTTTCAGGAGTTCAGGAGGCAGGAGAAAATGAATGAAATTCAGATGACATCAAATCCTATTTATTTTAATCACATATTTGTTGCAGTGATGCTAAGCATAGGCCCTACAGATCAGATGGAACAGATAAAGAAACTTAACCTGGCTCTCACCATGATTAACCAGAAAGCCCTTAGGTTAACTGGAGGCAAACAGTGCCTCCTGTAACGAATGCCTGGCAGGCAGTTCAGCTCCGAGCCCAGGAATGCCAGAGATCAGGATTAGTGATATTTTGTGCTTATTTATTTTTCCTGATGTGCACTGAGTGATTCAAGCAGCACTTACCTGGGACGTTGTTTCATCTGAGGGTAATAAAACATGATAAAACTGCTCTGCACCCCACGAGCTGTTTTCCTCAAAAGTCTGGCCTCTTCTTCATAGCTGTAATGGCAGGCCAGAATATTCCCAGCACAGAGCCTCTTGCCTGTTTTGAAAATATATCTCTATATGTGTGCCCAGCATTTATTGCATCCCCATGTTCTGCAGCCAGCTTGGGCCTGCCCTGGCACAGAAGCACCAGTAGGATAAAAGGGACACACTTCTGAATGGGCAGGTAAATTTCCTAACGATATTTTGTGCCAAATCAGAAAACTACCTGTCGTTTTGCCAGTTTAGGCGCTAGATTTTTAGTGGGTTTAAAGAAGTATTACTCCTACTATTCAAAGAGCACTTATAACTGCAAGTGCTACTGTTAATCTCAGGTACATTGCTTGAAGATCTTCTTCTAGAAATCTTTGTAATGAAATCAGGGCTCATGATGAATAACTGAAGTGAACTGGAATAGCCCATTAATGCCAGAGTTGCAGTGTAGGAAGTGTGAACTCCATTTCCAGGGTCTGCCTGTATACCTTTGAGAAAGCGCAGTCACTGTTTGGAAAGTCCCTAGTTTCTGTAAAGTATAACATAAGTTGTTTTTTTTAATTAAGAAAAAAAATATTTTGGATTTTGAGAAATATTTTCAGTGGAAAGATTTTGGCAGTACCAGAGAAAGCTTAAACTTTAAATGCGAAGGGGAGTGTATGAGACAAAAGTTACTCTGCATAAATGCACTGTAAAACATGGCTATGAGCCCGAAGTCCCTGTGATGACCTGAGTGTTCCTGAGTTGCACTGGGAAGAAGGCAGCTGCGAGGGGCTGTTGCTGGAGTAAATTGTGCAGCTCCATACCAGAAACCCTCCTACTGGGGCCAACTCAGGAGGGCTGAGATGGACGCCAGAAGGGTTGTGTTGTGTTGTGGTGGCAGCCTCCTGCTTTCTATGGCCATCTTTGTTGTGGCTTCCCACTGTGCTCTCTTAACACCCGGTGTTCCTTGTTATTTGGGAATGGTCCCAGCAGAGCCTAGGGGCATCCCATTAATTCTCCCAGACTGAGCTTGTGTGCGGTATTACGTTTTGCAGTAAGGTCTTTGCAACTTGTGTAGGAGACAATCCGTAAGGGCAAAACTGTGCTTTGTGGTTAGAGTTACACTTTCCATCCCAACAGGGTAGATGGGAGGAACTGAAGACTAGTTTGTTGTACCTTTCGTCTCTTTATGTTATCTCTACCAAAGTCCTGAAGAAATTAGACTCTATAAGCCCAGAGTGGTGTTTTCAGAGCTGTATGAGTGAAGAAACAGGTATTTTGTGCACATATAAATCATCCAGTTAATTTAACATCTCACTGTCCTGAAATGTTGGAAAGCAGTCTCGAAGTTTTATGTTTTTAATTCTCATACTGATGTGTCTATTGTTGTATTACACTTGTGTTTATGATTAAGCCAGACCCTCTTTCTAGATTCACACGTCTTTGATCAACGGTAGGCCAAGTGCTGATGATCCTTCACAAAAACTTTTGGAGTTTACTTCTGCACGGTACATCCGCCTACGCCTGCAGCGTATTAGAACCCTTAACGCTGACCTTATGACTCTGAGCCATCATGATCCTAAAGAACTAGATCCCATTGTCACCAGAAGGGTAAGCTGATTGCTCAGGGATGTTACTGTCACTGGATGGAGAAGCCTACTTTGATCTATTTGAGGAAGTACTTGATGCTTGCCATTCATAAACTTGAGTTTTTTTTGCTTTTTGTTTTATATATTCAAATGACTTAAGTTAGAAACAGCTTCATCAGCAAAGGAAAAAATTATGTTTTTGCTAATAAAAACATCACTTGATGATGCTCTTGATGCAACTGTGCAATACCTTTCTTGGTATTTTAAAATTTTCAGTTCCTAGTGCTGTCATTCATAAAAAGAAATATTTGAAAACCATGCCATTGTGAATTTGGCTGTCTGATGAGTTTTCATGTTCTTGAGTTTTCATTTTCTTTTTTTAAGGCTGACTCAAATTGTGCTTAGGCCCATAATAATGCAAAACACTGAGACAGAATTTTTAGAGTATTAATTTTATACATCTCATATTGAAACTGGATAAATCGAGTCACCAAGCATTTAGGCTGACTTCAAACATTCACAAAAACTGAGTGTTCATGTCAGAGCCTCTAATAAAGCTGCCTGCTACCAAAAATTTTGTGTTTGGGGCTTTGTATTTTGCCCTTTTGACCCTCTCTTTAATTTACCTGAGATCTATTGTTTAGGGTATTGGCAGTTACAAAGTAGCTTTTGCATCTTCAAATTTCTATAGAGTTTGGGCCTCCTGAAGAAGACGTAAGAGTATGACAGTTGTTTTTCCTTCTCCTCCCTTGTGAGCTACTTGTCTTTAAGAGCATCCACAAGCAACTAGCTGAGCAAGGACCTGGGTCTTCCCCCTTGCACCACAGGACTCTTGCATTTGTGTCTTCTCTTGTACCCAGAGTCCTTTTGCAGTTACGCTGCTTCTTGCCAAACTCTTCTGCATGGAGCAATTTGCCAGTGTGTTGAGCAGGGAGCATTAATGTGCGGTGCTGTGAGGTTTGGCCAGGCAGCTGGGCAGAGAAGGGTTCTCCCGTGGCCTTGGTCTGGCCCAGTTTTGATGGGTGAGAGCACCACAAGCAGTTTCAAGGCAGCCCCACTCTCACACTGATCTCTGAGATGCTCCTTCAGCTGGAGCATTGCTGAAGTGTGAGACCTGGATGTTCTGCCTGTTACTTCTGCTCCATAAGGGTATCTCTAGCCAGGGGACTGCAAGCACAGAAGACTGGGCAGCTCTTCCAGCTGTGCCTTGCAAGCCTTAAAGAAACTGGTAATCCACAAGCTGAGCTTATGAGATGATCCCCCTAGAGCAGACTGGTAAATGTCTATGGTTAATTTTATATAAAGAAATACTCCCAAAAGGGAAGACTCACTGGGGAAGCATACAAATAACAGGTTATTTAAGAAACAAAATGATGGTGAGGGCACCCATTACTTCCCATTGCTTTCCTAACCACGCAGTTGTGTGGTCCAAGGCTTAGCAATACTTAGTGCTACTTAATGCAATTTTGTATGAGTTGCTACACATCTTCCATTTTCATGAGAAGTGGGTTTTATTGGGCAGGGTTCCTAAATTCTCATGTCTCACTTTGTTTCATCTATTGTGCAACTATAGATGCAAAGATAGATGCAACCAAGGCAATCTTTGCCCACTTTCTGGATACTGTATTTAATGTAATTAAAGACTTCTACTCTAGTTGTTGGTATTGATTGTATTGGTTTCTTGTGCATAATCTTCTGAAGGGACTGATGCAGAACTTTTCTAAGTGCTCTTTTATTTCTGTGGCATTTGATTGGCATTAGTCTCTTGTTTGGCTTCAAGCTGCACAAGGCTTGATTTGAAGAGCACACAGTGAATTCAAGAGGAAGGAGAAAGGACATGAAGCGGGGAAGGCAATGAGCTTTCCCAATACTAACAACTACAGCTATACTTTTAGTTTTCTCAGTCTCGACCTTCTTTATAGTTAAGGTCTTAATGTTAATTTCAAGTCCTCGAGTATTTTTGCAGTCCAAACTGATAACATTAAAAACAAACTATATAAAAAAAAAAAAAAAACCCTAAAAAGTCTAAAAGTTAAATAGGAAATCAGAGATTCTAGTTTGCTGCAGCTTCACACTCCTTTAAAGCAAAAACAGCCCATGAGTCAGCAGGCATGACCACCCAGGGCTACCTCCTCTTTCTCAACCAGACATCTAGGGTTGATAGGTCTGAGAGTCTGGAACTTTTTTCTTAGAAGTGTCCTCAAAAAATGTTTCTTTTTCATTCCCCCTGTAGCACATACTTCCCAGGATACAACCAGGCCAACCCTGTTGATACTGCAGCTGTAACTGAACCCAGATGGGTCATTTCCTGCCTCTTCCTTGCCTTGAAAGTTAAATCCTTTCCTTATGTATGTTGTTTCTGCTCACCACCTGGCAATATTAACTTACTCTACTTTGCTGTATTACCAGTTCTTAAGCTAAAAATGTGGATAGACTAGACCACACTATGAGCAAAGGGCTCCCCTGGAAGGATGTGCGCAAACTGGTTTTAAGGGAGGGCAGAGTTCCCTTTTTAGGAAAGCGTACTCTTACACCCCGAACTAAAACTCTAATATAATAATGTGTTATGCTTCGTGACTTCTCAAAGGGTAAAAAGGGATTTTTTTTTTTTTTTTTTTCCAAGCAAATTTTGGCTTAGGTCATGGATGGTAGCCTTCCCTCAAGTTTAGGAGTGGTGTGTACTTATGTAAAATTAAAAATCAGTCTGTGTTTTGTACCAGTGAGGAGAAAAATGGAAAAATCTACAAAAACAGACTTCCTCAGGTTGCAGAAATTTAAAGCTTGAAATAGTCACTTGAATTTTCGAGTAACAGAACAGTGAAGTGCTGATGCTATATGTGTATATGGGAAGTATATAAATACATTGAAGTATCTTTTCTTCATTCCTTCTTCCACCTTGTTTTTTTGCAGTACTACTATTCAATAAAGGACATCTCTGTTGGTGGCATGTGCATTTGTTACGGCCATGCTCGAAGCTGCCCGCTGGATGAAATCACAAAGGTATTCTTCAATTTCACTTATTGCTTTTCACAGAGCAACTTTTCCAGTTTAAAAAAGAAAAAAAAAGTCAGTCCTTTGCCTAACGAGAATGAGAAGGAAGAAGCTAAAAGAGATCTTACTCTATGATTTAAAAAAAAAAAAAAAATTGTTTGTTTTTTTCCCCTCCTTTTTCTATATAAGCATGTCTCAGTCTCTTCATTTCTTACAAATGAACTATCTTTGCTGTTAAATTTTTAAAAATTGGGGGACACTACAAGAAATGATCAGGTTTACAACACAGGAGATTTGTCCCTGCTGCTCTAGAAAGGTTACTTCCCTGTGTCAGCATAGCATGGTTGGGCAGTCTCATGCCAATTGCAGGGTATTTGTGGCGCAGCTTTCTTTTGAAGTAGATTTGATATTGAGGCAGACTTTTGGGAACATTAAGTGAATGACCCACATAAAAATATTTCAATAAATTTTTTTTTCTATCTTCTTTTTTTTTTTCCTTAGAAATTGCAATGCCAGTGTGAACACAACACATGTGGCGAGAGTTGTAATAAATGCTGTCCTGGGTACCATCAGAAACCATGGAGACCAGGAACCATTTCTGCTGGGAACAAATGTGAGAGTAAGTATGCACAGTGGCTTAGGTAGTTTCATAAAGGCTTATTATGTTATTGTTTAAGGTTGCTTTTGGTACAGATCTATACCTTTTCTTCAAAAGAATTAAATTGTTTTCATGGGGTTAAGTGAAGGCAAAGAGGGGACCACTTATAATAATTTAAGTCTTTTAAAATATTCTATCCCTCATGCTTATATCCCTCATGCTTATGGTGGAGGTGTCACATGGCAGTACTTGAAGAGTGGATCAGACAAAAGAGTTTTGGGGATATATTATACTCCAGTAAAAACTAGCAGATTTGCATCAGTCATTTTGTTAGCTACTTGAAATTCAAATCTCTTATGTTGATCATAAATTTTGTTTCAGACAAACAACGTTGTTCTGGCAGCACAAATGTTTCGAAAGAAACTTTCCTTTATGGCCAATTACATTCAGGTTGTCTGACAGATTAACTTCGGTGGTGCTGGTGGTTTGATATTGCTCAGCAGGTTGCTAGGGCTTTTTCATGTATTTTCCCTCTTCGCATTGCTAATGCTTGGCACAAGCTGCAGACATACGAAGAGCCTATTAGATAAAATTTACAGGTGCAAGTGGAAGAATGGGGTTCTTAGTACAGCTCTTAATGCCACTGTTTAGAAAGTAGGCGTAGGATATGGATCCAACTATCCTCTAACCTAAATCATTTTTATACTTGTGTACTTGCACTGGTGGCTTCCCTGGCTTTTGTGTATAATACACATAAGCAGAAGAATTGGGTAGATTTTCTTCTGCAATGCAGAGGACAGAAAACATAAGAATAACTACTGGTAATAACACACATTGCTATTGACACCTGACACTGTCATCTCACTGTTGACAGGATTGTCTTAGTTTGATCCACAGACTAGTGTTAAAATGGATGCTATTAAAAGTGGTGGCTGCGGCTTTGGAATGTGCTTGCTTGCTAGGGAATATGGCGTATTGAGATTGCTGAAGCATATAGCATAGTTAAGGGGGAAAAAACACTCTTCAGGTGGTTCAATATGCTCTTCTTACGTTTTACTGCTTGTAAAATTTCAGTGTTACAGGAAGTGTTAATACAGTGTAAATGGAAAAATATGTGGATTTCTTTTCTGTTTCTTCTTAGAGTGCAACTGTCATAACAAAGCAGAAGATTGTTATTACAACCAGAGTATTGCAGATCAGAAAAGAAGCATAAATATTCATGGCCAGTATATAGGAGGTGGTGTCTGTTTAAACTGTACTCAACATACAACCGGTATCAACTGTGAAATGTGTGCTGATGGATATTTTAGACCACACAAAGTAAGATTTAGGAATTATCATTCTAATGCTTTGTTGATTCTAGTATATTATAACATAATACAATGAAATGTGTAGTTCATTGTACATTAATATACAAATGCATAATTTATATATATATATATACACATATATACATGTATGTATATTACCAATTACAGAGTTAACTGAAAGCTGTAAAGGCTGTTTTGTAGGTGACAAACTATCAAAAGAGAAGAACTTAAAATGCTTCTTGAATTGCATAGAAGGGCAGGTCTTGTCGCTTTAAAAGAGCGTGATGGGGAACAAAAGAAGAGTTGGAGAGAAAACTTGAAGTCCTAATATGAAAGAGTAGGTTTTCTGATAGGAAAGCCATTTCTCCTGTGAATAGAGTATTAAAAAGAGCCAGTATTCCACACCTAACATCTTTGGAAGTGCCAATATTGCATGCCATCCTATAGCAGCTCATAGCAGCCAGTATTAAAAAGGACCCTTGTGAGGTTCTAGGATCAGATTGTTTGAAGAGATATTGCAGCAAATACTTTGTACTGTCATGATTATTGCATAACTTTTTCTTTCTGAGCCTGTCTACTTTCCTGTTTATCAACAAGTCTCTTTGGAAAGTTGACCTGAACTCCATAAAAGATACTTGTTAAGATATGACTAGAAGAATTAAAATATATGAACTTCCCACTGTGTGTAGAGCTTTCTGTAAAGAGACATACTGAGCCAGATTTCTACCCTGCAAGCTCTTGTTTCAGCAGGGCCATTTGTACTTTGGAAAGCCCATGCTTTAGAAATCCAGCATAAATAGGTGCAGAGAGCAAGGGTGAAGCTGTATGAGTGTGATTAGACAGCAAGTAAAAGCCCTGTAGAAAAGTAAACTCGAGCCCGAGATTCTGATTCACTTACTGCAAGAACATTTAAGGAAAGTTTTCAAACATCTTGCAACCAATAAGGAGGTATCTGGAGATCGTTACTGATTTGATTTTAAATGTGAGGCACTCAAAGGAAAGTTTTAGGCTTCCCTGAAAGAAGAGAAAATCTTTGCCATATGAATTGCATTGCCTATAGTTCAAAGATAAATAGATTATTGAAGTCAGAGTGGTTAGGTAAACTGTCCTCCCACTGGAGAGAGAGCCATGGTTTTCCTTCATTTCCTTCCTCTTTGAACTAGAGGGCATCTTTTCAAAAAATATCCATTCTTGACTTAAAGCTTTCCATATTCTTTGGCAAACCATCACAGTATTTAGTCGCTGTCAGACCTAAAAATATGTATTTAGGTTGAATGTGTCAGGCTTCAACTTCCAGCCCATTAATTGTTACTATGTCTTTATCTATTCTGAAAACTTATTTTTTTGGCTGCCAATTTATTTTTGGACTGTGGCCCCTGATCCTCTCTTCGCTAAAATTACACAGGTTGAGTCCCTTGATCTATTACTGCCTTCTAACTTTTCCAGTCTTCATTCCTCTCAGTACCAGTCCTCCCAGACAAGAACCAGATGCGAGTAGCCTTTGCCCAGCTGGAGAGAATTTGACAGCGAGTGCTTGCTTTGCAGATTTCTCCCTATGAGGATCACCCGTGCTACCCCTGCGGCTGTGACCCTGTGGGCTCTCTGAGTCCCCACTGCGTGAAGGATGAGCACCATTCTGACGTGCAACGTGGTAAGGGAGCGTTTTCTCTTAAGCTGGGGACCAGTAGCCACTTTTCTCTGGCTAATGTCTCTGGGCATTGAGGCCTGGGCACAGACACATCTTGTTTGAGTGTCTACCACTTGGGTACTGCTTCCGGATACCCGTGAATGTTTGGGAAGGAAGAGGTGAGGCACGACATACTTACAGGCATTTTAAGATACATCAGCGTCCTTGATTAACTTGTCTAGGGATGGAGGGCCTTGTCTGTGCAAAACTGTTTGAAGGGTTGTGATCCTTTGGCCAAGTTCCTTGGCTGCCAGGGAAGTGGTGGAGTCGGCGGCCCTGGCAGTGTTCAAGGCGCGTGTAGATGTGGCACTTAGGGACGCGGTTTAACAGCGATGGTGTTGGAGGGCTGATGGTTGGACTCGATCTTGAAGGTCTTTTCCAGGCATAATGATTCTATGATCTGGTCCTTATGAATGAGAGTATAACTGTCAAATAGTCCACTCTGCTGGAGTTTCTGTGCATCTGGTACTCTAAACATGAAAAATAGATGGCAAGGCTGGTAATATGCCAAATATCTGCACGGAATGTAACATGGAGTGTAATAGAGAAGCAGTGTTAAGTTGCTTGCACACGCTGAGACATCTTGAATCTGTCTTCCTGCCAGCACTTGTTTATTTGTTTGTTTGTCTGCTTGTGGTTTTCAAGGGACTTGGCCAGGTCAGTGTGAATGCAGAGAAGGTTACACGGGAGAAAAATGCGACCGTTGTGCATTTGGGTATCGGGGCTACCCTAACTGCCTGCGATGTAACTGTAGCCTGGTCGGAAGCATTAATGAAGATCCGTGCACGGAACCTTGTCTTTGCAAAGTAAGTGCCTCTTTTTTTCATTTAAAAGGTTGGATTTATAAATCATTGTTAATAAGATAAATGTTAACGGGACATATTATTTCTTCTATGAAAAAGTAACTTGATATAGGTATAAACACAACAAAAAAGAATTTAAAATGACTAAATAATCTCTGTACTGAAAATAAGAATTTATGTGGCATAGTTCTATTATGTTGCAAATACAGCACTTAAATACAGTAAATAAAATCACATAATATAATATCACATAATATTATAATCACATAATACAATAATTGCCACAATATGGCAATAAAATCACATATCTGCACATGTCCCTAAGTGTGAGAGAGGATCACGGAGGGATGACATTATGCCTTAGGCCTTGCTGGATTTGGTTTTGGGGATGGGCTCGTCTTTTTATATGAAGCCACTGATCTCATGTAAAGAAAGGATGTTTATAAAATCTGCTTTCTATGAAGTAATGGTATGCATTTGGAAAGAACTGTTGGAATTATTAAGTTAGACCTTTGTATAAAACCTGATTTAATTATTTGATTACAAAATATAAACTGTCAGAAATGTAAGCAAATAAAAGAGCAGATTTACAGCCTTTTTTTTTGTAAATATGCAATCCCTTTAAAATATCTTGCAGCTATAGATTTTGCTGAACCTTATTAGGAAGTTGTGTGTCAATATTTAAAGCAGTTGCATTTAATTTTCTGAACCAAATGTTAGCTAGTAGTTTTTTTTTTTTTTTTTAATTTGTTGCCAAGTATGACAGTGAACAGCAGCCAAAAAATTGTTGTTTCTTTGACAGCTTTTCTAAAACTGCTTAGTTCTTTTGCATAATTTGTCTGATCCAAAATATTAAATACATAAATAACCAGAGCCATACTTCTGGAAGGAAGAAATACTGCCAGTGGCCAAGTTAAATAAGAAAAGAGAGATACAACTGCTTTGCCTATTTTTGTGCTAGAGTAACATGTTTTTAGCCTTTGCAGCTTAAATGGTGAAAATTTTGGGGTAAACTAGGCAAGAAACTGTCCCCTGTTAGTGCTGTCATGAATGTGAGCCTGGCATATGGAATTTGTAGAAGAGAACATGGAGAGTGTCACCAGCCAGCAGCCCGTGTTTATGGTAGAAGGAAGTTGTGAGCCCCAAGTCAAATGAAGGAGGCAGGATTTCTAAGCTAGCGCAGCCTGCACGAACACAGTAATGCAAACCCACTTCTTTTTGCAGTTGAATTTTGTACTAGCTTTTTCTGTAAACCCACTCTCATTTTTCATTATTAGGTGTTAGGTATTTCAGTTTTCATTATGAAATAAATAATAATTTCTACCCAGCAGTGCTAGCTCTGACAAGTGACATACATGTTGACAGCCAAAGGCTGAGAAATGAAAAATAATTTAAAGAAAGAACATGCTCTAAAATTCCCAAGATTTTAACATCTCATTATGTCAGGTGGCCCTTTACCTAGGATTGACAGCAGGCATCCTGAGCCTTTGAATCAAACATGTAGGTATCATCTACCTTTTTCTTATGGCTTGCAAAACCATTTTTTATTTTGCTTACACAAGCAAAAGTAGATTACCTACCTGGTTAGAGAGGTCTTATGTAAAGTTCACACGCCAAATGCTGGTCCACAGGAGGAGATGGTTGGTAGTGTTACCCTCAGAGGGTTCAGATTTCTCTCCAGGGAGATGGAAATCTGCTATATGGGTGCAAATTACATGCAAGGCTGTAGTGAGCGATTCTGCTGGCCAGAGTGGAAGGAAATTATACCCTGGTGTTAGCTGAAAGCAAAATTTCATCTCCAGGCTTTGCATTTAGGTTACACTATGGTTCTCATGCTCTACCCCCAAAATGCCTGGACAGGTTTGCTTCATGGTGAGCCCCAGAGCCCGAGTCCCCTGACAGGCTGCAGCAGGGAGCTTTGTGGGGTGAACAGTAACCACTCCTTTGCTGTTGTGGTAGGGATTCCTCAGAGTGGAAACCAGAAGGTGAGATGGGTATCCAGGTCTTGCCTTTGTATGAAGTGGGAACATGGCCAGAAGCTTGTCCCTGGTGTGGGGAAGGCTCTGGATCTCAGCACAGATATACCCACTGTAATCTACTGCTTTCACAGCTTCATGGGAATTTACAGAATATTTTCTTTACTTGTTTTTTTCTCAGCCACTTTTGTCTAAGTATTTCTTCACAAATGTCTGCACAATGTCAGCAGAAAGTTTGCAAGATTTTAGTTATAGGAAGTTCAGTGCACTGGTTTGGAATTTTTTTTTTTTTTTTTTCATTTTTCCACATTTATTTTTCATTTTTTCCTAGACAGCCTAGCTGTCAAGGTAAGCTATCTGAATTCTATAAATGTGTGAACTTTTCTGCAAAGCAGCCTAGAAAGTCAAGCTATGAGAGGATCAGACTGGCAAAGTAGCAGAAGTTTTGTAATACCTGCCTGTGTGACAGAATTTCACTGCATATGAGCCCTTACCTGGCATGTTTAGATTATGATGAACAGGCAAATTCTGATGAATTTTTTCAATCAATTTTAATTTTAAGCTCACAGTACTACTCAATAAGCCTGCTGTGCTGAGATCTGTTTTCTTTTATATTCTTCTGAATGCTACTAGGCCTAAATTCCATTTAATCCACAGTTTGTTACCATGATAATGCTGATGCAAAACAAACGTTATGTGCCATTTGCAGGAAAATGTAGAAGGTGAAAACTGTGACCGCTGCAAACCAGGGTTCTACAATTTGCAAGAAAGAAATCCTCAAGGCTGCACAGAGTGTTTCTGCTTTGGGGTTTCCGATGTCTGTGACAGCCTTACATGGCCCATCAGTCAGGTATTTATTTATATGTTATGTCCATGACCTGGTACTCTTTCCTTAGGCAGCTGCCAAACTTGCTGTATTTCTCTTTTGACATGCACCCAAGGTAACTCCCATTTCTGGCATGTGTCTCCTTACAGAGGAATGGATCGTCAGTGTGGATGGGCAGCTCTGGGACAAACAGCTTGTCCCCCAGTGCAAACCTTGTTCCCATTGTGTTGCAGTGCTGCCAGAAACATAGGCTAGGGGGGCTGTGGTAATGCCCAGGAAAAGTGCATTTTATCTGACCTTGTGCTGTTTAAGTTTCTTTACAAGCTGAAGAAAAGAACCAAACCCATTCCCTTACCTATTGGACAGGAGTAATGTGACTTCTAACAGTACTTCCAATGACGTTGCTTGGACAACAGAAGGATTATGAATATCACTTTCTTCTGAACAGACATAAATTGAGTAGGGAACTTTTGGGACACCCTTTTCCTCAAATCCCTTTTACAGTTAGTCCTACATTAGTCCCTGTTTTGTGCGCCAAAAAGGGAAAAGAAAACACATTCGATAGACTGAAATTCTAAGGTGCTTTTATAAAATCATTTTGGTGAGAAGAATGAAATTCTTTCATCCTGTTCCTTCCTCTGTGACTGTGGATTGAACTTTCTTCTGACTTGTCTTTGTCTATGCACGGAGATGATAGGCCTCAAAGACGTTGGTGTCCCATAGTTCTATCTCAGGGAATTATGTGGGTATAGAGCTAATTTTATTGGGAGGATAAAAATCACACTTATTCCTGTTTCATAGGAACCCTAGTCTGATTATAATGAAATGGTTACCATTTGCATGTATTGGATGTCAGACTGGATTAAAGAAGACACTCTAGGCTCATTAATTTGAATGGGTATCTGGGGAAGGGGGCTAAGTTTACTGACTGCTTTCTCAGCAGCTCTAAGCCTGGCTCACATTAATGTAACCCTTCTTTTTTGCAGGCATCAGATATGACTGGGTGGCTGGTTACTGATCTGTATAACACAAAGAGCGTGCAGCCTCAGCGAAGCCAGTTTGATGGACCCCATCAAATCAGTATCAACAACACTGAGGCAGTCAAAGTACTGAAACACACTTATTACTGGTCAGCCCCTGAGCCATATTTGGGAAATAAAGTAAGTTCTCAGTTAGGAAGAGCCAAAACTGTTATATGGTCTCCTTATTTTAATCATACGGCTCTAATTCTCTAAAAATATCCATGCACCTAAGTGGTAGACATCTCTGCTTTCCAAAATGTTTTGTTAACTGAGAAAATAGTATATAATAAATTCTCCTCTGTGCACTTAAAACTTTGTTCTTCCATCTTTCCTATATGACCTTAATCATTGTCTTTCAGTTTAACCTTTACTTTGCATTGAAAACCTTGGAGTTGCTATTTGTCATTCCACAGAGCCTATGTCTGTTCTTTGGTTAGCTTGTGCAAAATAATTCAAATTCGAGTATGGTTGGAATATATCATACTTCCATAATTATACGTTTAAAGATAAAACACAGTATTACCAGGCTTGTCGATCTTTCTCTGCTCTCAAATCATAGTGTTCCTGGCACAGTCCTCCTTTTCCCTTCACTACATGTTTGAGCTCTCTCCTTATTTCCTTCTCTGCCCATCTTCCATGACAGCCTCTCTTACTTTCTCTTGGGTGTTATTAACTTCGACGTTTGCATTCCTCATATTTTTGGCTCCCATACCCAAGCTTACAAGCTTACAAGCTTACAAGCTTCTCCCCTTGCCCGGTACGATCGATGTACAAAGTCCTGTGTTGTGCTGAAGGAGGACACTTGTCTGAATCATCTGCAGAGCCTTCAGCTTGATTTCCTCATCTGCTTAGGAGCAAGCCAGAACTTGTTCGAGTGTTACTGCACCTTTCTGTGGAAGGTGGTGTTTGGAAGGCTATGCACTCCTTGAATTTGCTGCAAATTCCTTGTACTGTCCTGTGTATCTTCTTTGCATTGATTATGGGTTGCTTAGCTGTTAAGGCTTTGCTTTTTGTAACTTCAGCTGACAGCTTTTGGTGGAGATTTGAAATATACGGTATCTTATGATATTCCAATGGAGAGTGTGGACAGCGATATAGTGTCTAGCGTGGATGTCATCATTCAGGTGGGAGTTTTTTTTTTTTTTTTTTTTTTTTTTGGCTACTACTCTGACATTATCGGGACTCTAATAGGCTAAAACGGAAAAGAAAAAGATATTTTCTATATTAATATCTTTATCAGGTTTAAATCCCTAAAAGCCACTACCAGGATTTTCATATTATTCAACTCTCTGTTTTTCTCATTCATTTCTCTGAAATTACAGGTATGCAATGCTAATTTTATGTAATAAATATCTGCAAGTTAACCTTTGTGAAACAGCTGAGATGGTAATTACTAAATGAACAAAGCTGTATTTGTAAAGGAAACTACAATAGAGTGAGTTATGTTTATGAAGCAGATGAATATTCTTGTTGTTTTCTTCTAATATGATTTATGTTGCAGTTAAAAAATCTTTCCCTTTAAGAAAAGCATGAATTTGTAGTAGTGATAGGTAGCAATAGAACAAAACAGAGATCCTGTTTTGTGGAGGAGCTTGATTTTTAAAATATAGTTTAATTTTTTATTCAAAAGAAATTCGAGTTTTTCTGAAGTCTCCAAACTAAGACGGAATGGGATTTTTGTCTTCCTGAAGCCATGAAAAGTGCAGTCTTTTCATTTATTCTTTTCCTAGTGTAAGAAATCCAGTTTGGTTGCCTCTATGTAGTCTGGATGTGTATCATCTCCAAGTCTCAGGTCAAGGCAATATATTAGGTCAAATGTGATGTAGATTAGAGTCACCTCATACTTACTACGAAATTTAAAAGCAGAAATGTTCATAATCATTTCTATTGATTTGGGGAGTGAGTAGAAAGCTGCACAGTGTGCGTATAGGATAATTATTTATATGGGGCCAATGAGAGTAAATATAATTGCTAAATAAAATCTGCATACAAATAAAGAAAGTGTTTTCTCTGTCTTTCAATTTCAGGGCAATGGGCAGATTTTGAGTACAAGAGCAGCAGGCTTGTCCTTGCAGCCATATGAGGAGTATTCCAATGCTGTGAGATTTGTATCAGAGAATTTCATAGACTTCAATACAAAAAAAGCTGTGGATCGGGAAAGGTTGATGACTGTTTTAGTAAATGTAACCCATCTTCTGATCAGGGCCAACTACAATATTGCCAAAAAAGCTGTATACAGGTGAGAAAGAGAAAATGTTCAAATTAATCCAAATATTTATATTATTTTTGTGATAGGAAATGCCACTCATAGTGACAATAGTCTTAAAGTTTCAAGTTAATAATTTTCAGGAAAAAAAAAAGAAAAACAACATACTGGATTGGATTTTCTCAAGACTGATCTTGTACCCAAAATTCCAAGTGGAATGTGTCGAAAAATGCGTTTTGCGGCTTGAAAGATATCTGAAAGCGAGGTCATTGTTTTCTGCTTTAAAGGAATACTGCCTCAAAGTCTCATTACAATGACAGCTTTGTTAGAGGGAAATATCTCCTAAACTCTCAATAGTGTACTTGTTTTAGTGGGTGGCAAGTTAATCCATCGCTGGCTATTGAAAACTTGCTAGTAAAGACATTGACTGTATTTACTTTTAATGTCTCTTCGGCGGTGGTACTGAGGCTGTACTCTAAGGGAGACCTTCGTGGGAATATTTGTCTGGAATGAGTTAACTGGTCACAGTTCAGTCTCAGGGCAGAATTAGCAATATCTGTACCAATCTGTACAGCTCTCTGTCTTGTTCTTAAAGTCCACAGGAATAAGGCTCTATTGCTGCTCTTGTGTGCACCTACCAGCAAGACCTGGTGCTGCTTCTATGTACCCACCTGTAATATGTGTCTGTTTTAGACATGGTCCAGTAAAGCTATTTTATCTCCACACTGATTGCCCCTTTGCTACACCTCTGAGATCATGACAGAGAGGGATGTTCTGGATTAAACCTCTCCACAGGAGAAGTCACAGGGTCAGTGGGGGTAATCATGATGATAACAGGGCGAGGACAAATCTAGTTCTAGCTCAGGAGCACAGTGATAACACTATGACCATAGTCTTCTACTGCTGAGATTTGCTCCTGTTCCTCAGTTGTTGCCACCAGAGAGCAGTGTTACTCTCCCAGAAGCAAATTATCTTGCTTAAAATCATCTTGGGGGAAACTAATGGTGTGATGTCCTTCTGCTTGATCCTAGGCTGGACTCTGTGACCCTGGATACCGCGAGCGCCAATGTCATAGACCTCTCTTCAGCCCCAGATGTGGAATTCTGTGAATGCCCCCAAGGCTACACAGGAATCTCCTGTGAGGTAACGTCTCCTTGTGCCATGTGTGTGCAAAGTGATCTCCTCAGTATTTCCTGAATGTCTATCAAAGCCAAGCTGCCTTTAATTGCACGGCCATAAAATATCTTTCCTGTGGTGAAATGCTATGTGCTATATTCCACCGAGTGCTTTAGATATTTTCTTCTAGGTACACAAGGGGATTTTAAACTTGCTTCTTGAAAACTGTTTGGTCGCACTAAAAGGCGATGATGCACTTCAGAACATCAGCGTTGCAGAGGGAGCAGCTGAAAAAGCTCTGCTAGGCTCTTCTAAGCTTACCTTGCCTATTAATAGCATTCTTCCTGGATCTGAATTGTGCACAGCTTGGCACAGTTTTGTATTGTTGGGCTTCTGGAAGCATTAAGGGACTTCAGCAGGCAGGATGCTACTCTTGGAAGGTCCTGTGAGGTGATCTTGTTATTCATGGTGGTGTCTCATGTATCTGCGAACAGAAGATGATGGAGTTAGAGCACCATCTGCAGAATAGCAGGAATTATTTTGGCGAATGATTTCAGTGTGAGCTTTGTGCCATAGTTTTGCTGTTAGTGATTCTGCAGAGGAGCTAGAACATCTGCTTTTTATTGCCTCGTAATAAAGAAATTCGCATGTTGAACTGCATAAAACTTCTCGTGTGACTTTGGAGGACAAAGAGTTGAACCAAAGTTTCACAGAGTTAACTCTTATCCTCTTTACTCAGTGCAAGTAAAAAACCACCACCAGAAAAGGCTTGCAGTGACATTGAGGGAGTTGAAAGAGCTTTCAAATACCAGAATGTGAATGAATCACTTTGTGGGTGGTCAGAAGGGGACTTTGTGAATATGATTTGATGTACTTTTAACGTACTCTAGCAATGCTTCTGTTTTTTTCCCCCCTTTCCTTTCAGTCCTGTCTCCCTGGGTACTACCGTGTGGATGGAATACTCTTTGGAGGTATTTGTCAACCCTGCAAATGCAATGGGCATGCAACTGAATGTGATATTCATGGTGTTTGCTTTGTAAGTCATCCTTCAAAGTGTTTGCGTTTTAAGCACCCCTTTAGGAATTAGTGGAGCATATTGGCAGTGGGAAACAATGTGTGCAGATTTCAAGCTAGAAAGCTCAAGCAAGAACTATTTTTTAGTTTTTCATTCTTTATATATTTTAGTGAGCTCCTTTAAAGTACTTTCTGTTAAAGAATTTGTTTTGGATTACCATTTAAAGTGACGAGTAATCAGAACTAAAATAAAAGTGTCAGTATATACTAGCTAATAAAAATCTCAGCATTATGCGTAATGTGGTTGTTTCCTGATGTAAATACTTCTCTAAAATTTTAGAGAGATATAATTAGAAATTGTTGTAACTCAGATAGATAAACCCCATTATCTTCAAAGTTCTCTGTACTTCATGCCCCATCCTTGAATCCTCATGCTGTACTGCATGCAGACTCCTACAGGGGCTCAAAAAAACCCCATCAAGAGTGAGTAAGAAAAAGCTTTTTTTTCCACGTCTCACAGGCTTGTGAGCACAACACGACCGGCCCTTTCTGCGATCAGTGCTTGCCTGGTTTCTATGGACGGGCGTCCCAAGGAACTGCTGCGGACTGCCAGCCCTGTGCCTGTCCTCTGAGCAATGCTGCAAACAAGTAAGCGCCGTGCTGCTTTTGCACCTTCAGCAAAATCAGAATGTGGGAGAAAGAGAAGGGCTACAAAATCTGAAGGACGAAGTGAAGGACTTTTCTCCTTCTTTTTCATCTGAGATTGTTTCATAGAAACATTGTTTTGCCAGGTAGAAAAAAATAGAGATTAAGCTAAGAGAGACTGAGTGAATTGGAGCAGTTTTTACATGAAGGTGAAAGTAATACCCTTAACTTGGCAGCAAAATAACAATTCTCTTTCATATTATTTCAAGAAATAACAAAAGAACAGATGTGTGGTATGTAAGAAAGAGGAGTTGGTTTTGACAGGAGGAGGAGTTTTGACAGATTTACTAGAAAGAGAGCGCTATTTATAGGAAATTTTCAAATCTTCTTTTCTTTTAAAAGACAAAACCTTGAGAACAGTTTATAAAAATGATAATTCTGTTTTGACCTGTAATGTTTAAAGATATTAATCTAGAAAAAAATGCAATTATATGGTTATAAATGTAGATGCACAGACTTGAAGGGCAGCTGTTGAATGTTTTTAGATGTTTGTAATTGTGTGTATTGACTGCCAAAATTGTTAATAGTTTCAGTCCTACTTGCCTGCTGAGTGAAGGAGGTGAAATTGTCTGTGACAAATGTCTCCCAGGCTACACTGGCTCTCAGTGTGAAAGGTATGTACATTGTGTAAAATATTAGTGTCATTCCTATGACTCACTATACGTCATCCTACCTGCCTTGAATTGTTGCTGCCACATGTACAGAACGTTTCGGATATATTTTTCCTTCCGTTTTGCCTTTGCTTCTAATACAGAGCCTTTTTAGGGAAAAAAAGAAAAAGATTAGAAAATACTGTTTTGGGTGTGGAGAGTATCAGATATGTCTTTATTCCAGCTAAAAATTTTCAATCTCTTGTGCAGATGTGCTAACGGTTACTATGGGAATCCCCTGGAGCCTGGGCAGTCGTGTGTTCCCTGCGAATGCAACGGCAATGTCAACCCTCAGGAGGATGGCCACTGTGACAGTGTCACAGGACAGTGCCTGAAGTGTGTGGGGAACACTGGGGGTGACCACTGCGAGAGGTGTGCTGATGGGTACTATGGGGATGCACTGGTTGAGAAAAACTGCCGTGGTAAGCTACTTCTATTAACCCTCGTATTTTAAAGGACGCAGAATTGTGGTGTGCATGTGCTTGGAGAGGGAGATCTGTGTCTTTCTGAAAATCACTGACCTTCTAGTTCAAGTTGTAAAGTGACAAATACGGACTGAAAACTGCAAGGCTGGGTTAGTGGGAGAAAGAAATGTATTATATTGGGATGTAACTCCTAATATTCCTCGCACTTGCTGACTTGCTCAGTTGCATTTAGATGCTGCAGATGGTTCCTGCTTCAGAGTGGTATGTACAGGGCCAGAAGAAATGAACTATTCAAGTGCATCTCTTCAAAATTGTTTTTCTTTTGGCCCAAATGCATACTGCTGTCATTAATGTGGTATGTTCACATCTGTGGGATATAAACAGGTGAAACAAACATAGTATAGCAAATTTTGCAGTCCAGCATGTATGTGGAGAGTAATAGAGTTCTTCTGCTGTATTTTTTTTTTTTTCTAAACTTAAGCCTGTGAGTGCCAGGTGAATGGTTCCCTTTCCAGCATTTGTCATCATGAGACCGGCTTCTGTCAGTGCAAGTCAAACGTGATCGGACAACAATGCGATAAGTGCTTGGTAAGCAATATTTAGCTGTTCTTGACATCTGCACTTTTTGGTATCTTGGTCTGCCTGTTTATCTGCAAATGTTGACATGAGTGTGAAGAGGCACAAAGGAAAAGCTCTGCTTGAATACTTAGTATATATTGAACATATAATACTTGGTATATATCCCCAAATTTCTCTGGAAATTTGAACTCCTGATCACTCCATACAAAGCCAAAGGCTTTTGATCAGACTGTCACTTTTGGCTTCAGCCCAAAAAAGGAAATTTGTGATGGACAGTTAGGTCACAGCTGCTTGAGGGCTTTTGGAAAGGAAAGCGAATGATTTTCATCAGTACAAAGTGCTGGGTGATGAATCTGAAGTATAAGAAAGCTTCTCCCCTGATGTGAGGCATGAAGAGAAGGGAGAAGACCTGAGGATGCTACGGGCTCTGAGGAAGCCTCCACCTTGCTGGTGTGGTGCAGCAGGGAGACAGAAGAGACAGGAGGGATTTAGGACGTGTCAGATGAGCTCTTTCCAAAACGGACAGGTAGTACTAATGCCTCAGGAAGGTCTTACCTGAATTTCTATGCACAATTCTGGTCACCCTTGTTTAGGGACTCAGACTAGAGTAGATGTGGAGAAAGGCAGCTCAGGCGAGAGGGGACCTGTTTGGGGAAATTTAGAGGACCCCATGAGCATGTCAGGGTTCAATTTTCCACGCAAACACATACCTATGTATAGCTGGGAATTGTGAAGAGGTGAGGTTTCTCCAACAGTGATGTAAAGCCCATCAGTATTCATGGAAGTCAGATGCCAGCGAAAGTAACTAACAGAAAATGAGAGCATACTTCATATTTTTTTCAATGAGTTATGAAATATAGTTCAAATGTCTACTTCCTGCCCAACAGAGTGGTTATTACGGCCTGCTTACTGGACTTGGCTGCATTCCCTGCAACTGCAGCCAATTTGGCTCAGTCTCCAGGGACTGCAATGATGGGGGCCAGTGTCACTGTGTACCAGGAGTGGCTGGAGAAAAGTGTGACCGCTGCGCTCACGGCTTCCACACCTTCCAGGACGGCGGCTGCACACGTAAGCTGCTCCGTGATCCGTTCAGGGTCTGCCTGCAATCCCTTTCAACAGTCTATTTTATGTCACGCTCCAGCAAATGTCACTTGCTTTCGGAAATATTCTGAAAAATGTGGAGAATGGTCTCCTAATGCTTTGATAAAACTTGGGAAGAAAGCATTTTTTGATTGCTTATTGTTTAGTTCCTTATAAAAGGCTGTGACTGTGAAACAGCAAGTCATAAGAACTTCTTAAGAGAAGTATTACTTTCTAAATAGCTCCTTAGTCTGTCTGTCTGTGTCTCTCTCTCTCTCTCTCTCTCTCTCTCTCTCTCTCTCTTTTTAATTAAAACCCTTCACTCCTCCTGAGAAAATAAACTTCTTTCCTCCAATTAAAAAATCTAGAGATGAATACAGACTTTCTACCTTATTTTTTTCTAATCTTATGAATGTATTTTATGCTTTGCTAAGATAAGTCATTGACTGTATTTTCCTGTCATCACCTCAGTATGTACTTTTTTTTTTTGTCATGGTATAAAGGAAAATGTTAATCTGAAGTGAGCACACAACATCAAAAAAGCATAACTAATATTAATAAGGAGCCCTTTTCAGCAAGTTACAGCCAGAGGAATGCCAAACAGAAACATTTTTAAATCTCAAATAGTATAGTGATGTGAAATATGTAGTAAGATTATGCAACAGGATTGTATTTCAGAACTCATTTTAGGAATTAAAACTGAGTTTACTCCAAGCAAAGGCAGTTAGGTATCTTTTTATCAGCTGTTTCAGAAAATTATTGCCCTTGACGAGATTTATATCCCCTGTAGTAGTGTTTGTTCTTTTTTCCTACATATTTACTATTCTCCTCAATAATTTT
The DNA here is from genome assembly GCA_013398735.1 of Nothocercus julius. Taxonomy (NCBI): domain Eukaryota; kingdom Metazoa; phylum Chordata; class Aves; order Tinamiformes; family Tinamidae; genus Nothocercus; species Nothocercus julius. Next base: position 3,789,162 of record VZSV01000022.1, on the reverse strand, counting down.
GTCTGATTTTGATTCTGCCATGAAGATGGAGCACTGCTTTTTAAAACGCAAAACAGTGTCAAGCAGGACTTTAAATAAAAATGAAATGTCATTGTGGTCATCACTGTTTTCTCAGCAATATATTCCTAGTGGAATAGATAAACCATATTTTGTAATTAAAAAAGGAAGGCTGTTGTCAATCTTGGAATTTGTTCTCTATAGCAAAGCAAAGTCAATGTTAATCTTTGGTCCCATTTCTCTTACAGCTTGTGACTGTGCTCATACTCAAAACAACTGTAATGCAGATTCTGGTCAATGCATTTGTCCCCCTCACACTCAGGGACCAAAATGTGAATTCTGTGAAGAAAATCACTGGGGACTCTATCCTGAGCTTGGCTGCCAGGTATGATAGACGGTGATGAAAAGCTGTTCAAAGAATTGTGCTAATGTCAGAATTGGCCTCCTGGTTTGAGAACCTCAATCTTTATTCTTTGCTTCAAAGTTACAGCTAGATGCTCACATTTAATAAAATAAAATAGTAGACTGCAAAGTATTTATGGAGAAGTCTTCTGGGAAAACTGTCTTTGAAAATACTGATTAAAGTGCATAGGTTTACTGCATAGGTGCATAGATCATATTAAAACTTTGAGGTGTGTCTTCTAACTCTCATTACTTAAATAGTGATGCAGGAACTTAAATAATGATGCAGGAAAATAGTGATGCAAGTAGCAGGAAGGAGCCTGGTATCTGAGCTAATCAAGCAGTGATGATGCTGTAGTTTTAAGAAAAATAAAATCTAGCATATTGTGAAAGTCATTGCACACCTTATTTTCTGGATATTTAAAAATATAATGGAATAAGGTAGCTTATGTTTCCTCAGTGGAGTAAAATGCTAGCTCAGATCAGATACAACAAGTAGCAATGATTTTAGGCAATTAGTACACTCTGTAAATTCCTGCCAGATTTGGTGTTGGGCCACCTTTACTTATAAATGTTGAGATATTTTTAAAAGTGTCAGAAGTACATGACTATAATGATTAATTTTAATGGAAAAAACACAAATATAATCAACTTGACAAAGTCTGTCTTTATATGTGTACTTGACAGTATAAGCATCTGCCAAGTTGAGCTTTTTTTCCCCTTCTCTCTAATATTTTAAAGAAAGGATGATAACATAGTCCTAAAATCTCCTTTCAAAGTTTGTCATCTTACTGATTTATAACAGTTTACTTAGCAGCTAAGCTTTAAACTGCTGCATTGTCAGCTCTCAGCTCCTGCCATTCTTACCTAATGTTCTGCAAACACCATGTGCCTGGTCCCTGGACACCTCCCCTGCACAGGAGGTGGTAGCAGGAGGCTAAAGATTTTTTAAATTTTCCTTTGGTAGAGTGATTCCACTGCTCTTTCCAGAGATCAAGTTTAATTAAAACTGTGGCTGCTCATTATTGCTAAGTTGTTAGCATTTCTTTTGATTGCAGTTTCACAGGAATTAATGTGGAATTATGTTAATGCGTTTTAGTTACTTTCTTGTGGCAACAAGCAATACTGTGATCTGCAGAGAGCAGCCCAGCAGAGGCTCCCCTTGCTGAATGGTCTCTGTGGCAGGCTAAGATCTGGTGCACTGTCTCCTGGCAAACCCTAGAAAAGCGCCTCTATGCTCTCCAAATGCATGGAGCATTGGGAGATGGTGTCAGACATGCATCTGGTTTGTCTTTGCGACATAGACTGTGTTTCAGGATCTGTTATTATATTTTCCTGCAGCTTTTTCAGTGCTTGTCCCCCCTTGCTGGGTGCTGTGATTGAGCAGGACTGCAGTCATGCTCTGCTTACAGGCTGCTTCATCTTGCCAAGTGCTTCAGCACAGCTAATTGTGCCTTATAGTGCTATTGTGCTTAACGCATATGGATAAAGGTTGACATACATGCAAGTAATTTCTACTTTATGATGCTTTAAAATAGGATTTAACACGGAACTATGGATCTTTAAAGGCACCCAGGAGTCAAAGTCACAAACCCATATGGTCAAAACTCTATGGGATTAGACACATAGTGTGTTATTAAAGTAAAAATTTTGCTTAATACGAAGAGTATTACTGGTGAGCACCAAATACGTGTGGAGAATGCTACAGGGTATATGGTAACATCAGTAGATTTTGTGAGCCTTTATGTAGAGTGCTTTACAAGCTACAGCTTTTCATCTCAAAGCAAGGCGAGTAGGAAAGACAACTGAAGTCGAGACGTGACAGATGGAATGTGCCTTTCCACCTGCACTTTTAGAAATAACCACAGAACAATATCAGGCTTGTTTAAGTAGTCGCAGATGTGAAAATGAGACTTGAGTATTAGATGCGCTGTTCCTCAGAAAAGGATGACAAATTTAAGTACATCCTCTTCCCATATTTGTAATAACAGCCTCATATAAGGAAGGATGGGCTCTGCTGAGAAACAGGGTTGCTCTGGTGTTGAGCTCCTCTGCATTCTGAGCTTCCCACCTCTGAGGCAATGAGGTCCTCATTTCCTTACATGTAACAAATGAAGCTTGAGCAAAATTTAGACCTTACTAGTGTTACTTAAAATCTTAAAAGAATGTCAGTATTAAGATTTTTTTCTTCCTGTTACATTTATAAAATTATTCACTCGATAAAATATTTCGCCCAATATTTATGTTACATTATTTTGATTTAGTTGCTGTCCTCAGTAATAATAAATTAGATAGAGTTATTTGTTCTATTTTGTTTTGATTTGTTTTCCTGGAGATTCCTTTAGCACATCTGATTCTGATACCCAGAACTGGAAATGAACAGAGCTACTTACTTTTTTTTCAATCCACTGCTACCGGAAATTCATTTATTTGTTTTAATAGAAACCAAACAATCCATTTCTGCGTGGGAGTCCTTCCTTTTTATTATTGTTTTATACTGTTGGCAAACACTGAGTTTTATTACCCGCTCTGAATTAACTGTGCCAGTTCCTTTGTAACAGAAGTGTTTTTAAATATTTGCTTTTTCTGAATATTACTTGTTTTCCTCTAAGGCTTGCAACTGTAGCAGCAGTGGTTCAACCAGTCTTCAGTGTGATGCATTAACTGGCCAGTGCCCATGCAAAGCTGAATTTGGAGGACAAGACTGTTCGAGATGTGCATTAGGCTACAGGGACTACCCAGATTGTGTTGCCTGCGATTGTGACTTGAGTGGAACCAAAGGGGAGCTGTGTGATGATGCTGAAGGACTCTGTGGTTGCGAAGAAGAAACTGGCATCTGTACCTGCAAGGTACTGAAATATTCAGATTTTTTTTTTGGACAGCAGTGGGGTTTTCTGGTCACGTATTTCATAAAAATCATGAAAATCATAGGGTTGAAAGGAAGCTCACAAGACAATCTGATCTTAACCGCTGCTCTGAGACATTTCTGAGTACACCTCCAATGGGGTTTCTATGGCAGTGCCGAACAGTTTGTGTAAAGAAAGTATATTTTCTATCCTGGTGGGAGAGATCCTTCTTACTATTTCCCAGATTTCCTCAGTGCTTTTCTTTTTTTGAGTTTCACAGACCTCTGAAGACTCCCTTGACAGGGAATGGAGCGTGGAGTTGGAGTGGGTGGCACCTTACTGTAGAATATGGCTGATTTATCTATTTCAAGCAGCGTAACTTCCACGTTGCCAGACATATCTGGCTGTACCTTGTCAACACAGTCTTTATATTTTCAGAAGCTGCTTGTACATGTTACCTTGCCTGGCAACTTGGGGCTCCACTGGTCAGCTCTCATTCTTTGCTCATTTCTCTGCATGACCTTGTTGGCTGGGGACACCTAAAGCTTTCCAAATTCTCTCTGGGAAGTGGGTGGTTGAGGTTTCTAGTTTGGGCAGACCCACCACAGCTGTAGACAGAAGAGAGGGCATCAGAGTAATCAACGTGCCACTGTCATTTCCCTCAGGAACTGCTCAACACCCTTAGAGTTTGCATCTCCTTCCTCTGTGCGTCTTGTTTTAAGTTGCCAGGTAATATTGTTTTCAGGTTGTGGTCATCAGACTATTGTGGTGCTTGACTCCCGGTCTCTGTTAGGTAAAATTCATGGAATTTGATGTTAATTTGTGCTAAGAAGTCAGGATCACACTCTGTTGTATTCTCAGTTATTAAAAGGGTCATTTCTCACTGGCTATTATACTGAATTCTTGCTCAGTTTGCTAACAGCCAGTGTACATATGATAGAACGATTGGTTTCATTCTCACATTGTCCGGGATATGGGATATTTCACAGGTACAGTCCCAAATCCAAATACTCAGAACTAGTACATGCTTGTTCTTTCTATTGTTTGCACTTGCTCTGTGTAAATTCCGTTTGCTTGTTCTGTATGAAGCAAATTTCTGTAACCACATCTTTCCTACAGGACGCAAGATTTATTTATTTATTTTTGTTCATGGATTATTCTGGTAAAGTAGGAATGAATGAGGATGCATTTATCTTATTGTTCCTCTTAGTTGCTAGACTTCTGCCTGCCTCACAAAAAGCAAATGTAGATTTTTGAATAGCGCAGGGGACTGGCCATGAGTTCTGAGGCAAAATTTAGGTAGCTCTTCTATGGGTTTAAGAGAATGGTGCTCATGATTTAAGTATCACTGTATTCTTCTGTCTGTAAATGCCTTTGTTTGCAAGAACAGTGGTACATGAACTGTATTTAGTGATACAATTTTTACTTGTTTTACTTATCTTTCTTATTTTTCTCTGCAGTCTCATTTTGCCTTGCAAATTGTGCTAATAATAACATTAATCCATAACTTGTGCGTATTTTTTGATTCACTGTTTGAAAGATTGTTTTCTCATTACACACAGAAAATTAGAGGAGAAGCAGCTTGTTACAGAAAGAAAATGATCTGACACAATGAGCAATAGAGCAAAAGCAAAAAACATTTTACTTCAAGCAGGGAAAACCATTGCTTCAACTAGTGCTGCAAGAATTTCACTTTAGAAAGCAGTCACATTAATTGATCCCATCTTAAAGTTTCTGAACAGACAATCTTTGATAAATAGGTGGTTCGTTTCTTAACATAAAAGCATAAATTCCCTATATGCTGCTTTGGAAGAAAATTACTTCATTCTCTCTCAAGGGGTAGATGGAGAGCTCCTTCCATCCCTAAATGTCAAAACATTTTTTAAAAACTAATTAAATGTTAGAAAACTCCAGTGAAATAGGTATTGTGTATTAATAGCGTTAAACAAATGAAAAGACTGAAATACAAAGAAGGTTTTTCTGCTCATTCTCACATGGGTTTGTTAGATCTGGGAGCAGCGCATTGATTCAGGTTATTGAGGCTGCACTTCTGGTAATCAAAAAAAACCTATAGTGCAGAAAAAAAATCCAGTAAGTACCAAACAGAATCTCAACATTTCTGTATGATCTAATATAATGATGTTGACTGTCCAAATTTGTTTCCTCCGCTAAGGCAGTGCTTAAGAATAACTCAGGTATATTGTTAAGGATAACATATATATATTGCTAGTAGTGAAGTCTATATCTAGTATTAAAAAAAAGGAAACATTATATACAGATATTTAATATTATAGATTTTTTGGAAAAGGTAAGAATCTTCCTCTTTGAAAATATATATATATATACACACACACACACACACACACACATATATATATTTATATATATGTACATATACATATATATAAAATGCACATCTTCAGTCTCCAGCCTCAATACAGGTGCCAGTCAACATTGACTGTGTTTTTTTTCGCCAGTGTTTTTCTAGTTGGACTTACATGTTAGGAACTGAGCCGACAAATAGACATGTGAGGCTAGGTCTTCTCATTACAATTCATACTAAGCAATTTCTTTGGCTTTGAGAGCCTGTTTTTCAGGGTGGAGAAAATTTTTCTTTCTGTTTTTAACACAAACATATCATTGCTAATTTAGCTAGGAACTGAAATGTATGAATTTTGCTTAAATGTATATTGTTCTTCCATGTTTAATTAGAAAACAAAACAGTAATGTATAAAAATGCAAAAAAAAAAAGTACTAGTTGAACAAAATAGATACAATAATTAACTTACTGTTGTGTAGTTTACATAACCTCTAGTATGTAGCTTCTAGTTACGTAGTTTTTCTTACGAAAAATCATCCGTGTCTGCTTCTGTGCTTTTTTTTATTTTGCTTTGTTTTGCTTATATCCTCCAGGAAAATGTTTTTGGGCTACAGTGCAGTGAGTGTAAACCGGGAACTTTTGCTCTGTCAGCTAGCAATGCCCTGGGATGTACGCCGTGCTTCTGTTTTGGGTTGTCCACGTTTTGTTCGGAAGTAGAAGACCATGTGAGAATTCCTGTAAGTAACGTGATGTAAATGTGCATAGGCAATTTGGTGTTATTCTCATGGTATCACACTGGTGTGTATAGGGTTGCATATATTTTATGAGTCAGGCTCCGTGTGGTCAGCTAACCTGAAATGGCAGTGGCAGAAGAGAAAAAGAAAGCAATATTTAAATGATAATAGCCTTGTTCCTGATTGGATTGTGTTTCAGTCCATGCCTATTTTTTAATATGATTCAGAGGTGTTTCCATGTTTCTTGGCTTGGGCACGTATTATTCTAAAGGTGACTACTGACTATCTCAAAGAAGCTAAAACTGTTTGCATATATTGCACTGGGGCAGAACAGTTGTGTAGGATGATTCTGTTGCTCTTTGTGCCATAGATAACCTTAACTCCAGATCAGTCCGTTCTGAGTGTAGTGTCTCAGAGTAACCTGACGGGAACAGTGGAAGGTGTATTTTCCCAATTTCCTGACGTTTTATTGGATGCTGATGTTGTCAGAAAACATTTAAATACAGAAACATTTTATTGGAGGTTACCAGAACAGTTTCAGGGAGACCAGGTAAGATCATGAAATAACTGCAATGTTTTTTAAATGATTACTTTATGGTATAATAGTAACTTTATCTAGGTAATGTTTTCTGTGTTAGTTCTATTATTATAGACATTTTGGACGTTTAGTGATTGAATTTATAGAAAGCAGAAGTGTTTACATTTCCCTTTCCTAATGAGTTTTTTCCCCCCTGTAAATGGATAACACCCGTGTTTAATTATACTGTTACTCTTCAAAGATTGCATAGGGGCCAAAAAACAGTGTATTTAATTTTACTTTATAACCCTGAAAGAGCTTTCAACCTTGATACTGTATTCAGCGTATAGATCATGGAATCTACTGCTCAGGAGTTAAATGAAAATTGAGGGTACACCTTGAAAGGGCTGAAAAGAAAAACCTGTGTCTGCATTTTAGAAATACACATTTAACCTTGATGCAAAAAGTGCTGAGTTTGAGTCAATTTTCATGTTTTATTGCCAATTCTTCAAAGAACTGGCAGTTTTCAAGTCTTCTGATGACATTAAAATGTTTTCAGTTATCAGCTATAACCTTGGCATAAATAAAAGTAACATTTTTTTATCCAAACAGCTCATGGCCTATGGAGGGAAGCTGAGGTACACTGTTGCTTTTTATGCCTTGGATGGCTTTGGAGCGTCAAATTTTGAGCCACAAATTCTAATTAAAGGGGGTCACGCCAGCAAATTGGTCATCTATGTAGACATCCCATCTCCAGAAAATGGAGTAAGAAGCAATAAGGAAGTGGAAATGAAGGAGGTAAGCTAAAACGTTGGTGTGGAAAAGGGGAAAATTTGCTTTTTCATTGACCTTTTTCAGAGGAAAAAAAAAAAAAAAAGTGTATAAGAAAACATTTTGAAAAATACATAGCTGACTTCAAACTGACCGAGTACATACACTGAGTATATAACGTGCATGTTACGCACTCAGCTCAGGCACCATTGTCTTGGTCCTGAATCTTGGCCTGGCAGGAGCAGTAAGTTGCAGCAGTGCCACAGGATAATTTCAAAGCCCAATTGGTCCTTAGAACATAAGGAGGTGAGGTTTAGAATAAAGAGTATCAGTCTTCTCTTGATGGGAGGCAGAGTATGGCTATTTCTAACTGCATGTGAAATGGGTGCTACAGAGCCCTAGTCCCCTGGGCATCTGGCTTCCCCAGATCTAGACAGAAAAAATATATGCCTTGCATGCCTGGATTGCTTTTCTGTAGAAACTGGATGTGGAGGTGAGGGAAAAGGAGGAGGAGGAGGAGAGGAGAAATGATGCAAAACCACGTCTTGCTCCAACAGGGAGCAAGGTTGTGGATGAGATTTTGGAAGCCTTTCTGCAGCCTAGAGTTTAGACATAGTAACTGTGTTTCTGCAAGTGTAAAGAGGAAAAGCATGTTACCTTTGAATAAATGGGTTTAAACACTTGTGATTTAATGCCCTTAGGATTCCTGGAAATATTTTAACTCGGTGTCTGACGAGCCTGTCTCACGTGTTGACTTCATGTCTGTACTAAGCAATATTGAGTATATCCTTATCAAGGCAGCCTATGGCCAAGGATTACAGCAAAGCAGGTAAAACAATCCTTAAGTTAATTTATTTATTGATTGCATTTACTGTAATTTAACCTAGAAATAGTCTCAACTGATCTATACAATAAACATTTAACTCAGATGAACTTCCAATTTCTTATTTATGACCTTTGTTCTTTCTCCCATGATAAGAAGACATTTATTACCTTTAGTGGAAGCAGAATCCCCTTTTAATTCTTTCTGTAAAACACTGAATATCTCTGCTACTTACTTTGCTATAAAAGCCCATAAAAAAGCATAAAGATTTAGGCAGTATTCTTCAGGGTGGGTAATATATTTGCATAATTTCTGTAAATGACCTTTTTCCCATCTTATTTTCATGGATATTTATTTTTTGTTTTGTTTTTCATTTTACAGTGGAAAGACTGATATACATAATTTTCTAAGGTCTTAAGTTCATACAAATCCAGTGCTCTTCTGTTTATGTACCCTTGGCAAAATATTCACACCTCAGGATTTTACTCACCACCTCAGCATTTTACTACCATTTTAAAAAGAACTAGATTACTCAAAAAACAGATTAATGAATAGAAAGGAATGGAATCTGGTCATTGTTGAAAAACAACAAGACAAAGATCCAACCAAAACCCAAACTCATGCATCTTTATAGTTGCGAAGGAGTGTAGTTCCGCCTCCAAAATTGGCAGTATTTTTGATTCACAGGCCATCAACTGTGTTTTTGATAGCTTTGTCCAGAAATTACTAAACTGCTGAATTTTCTGTCTACTCTTTCTGGGACAGAATTTGCTCCTGCATGGAGATTTGTCAAGATTTTCCAGACCAATGGGAACCAGCCTATATTGCTTTGAAACACTTTGGGTTTGGTTGCTGTAGGCCTTAATAGATCCCATACATAAAATCTTCAGATTTCAGAACTGAGATGTTTCTTTCTGGAAAAGGAGACCATATGAGAAAATGTGTGGCAGCCTTACAGCCCTGTGTAGTGTAATGTAATATGTTTGGATCTCGGTTTTGTTGCTAGGATTGCTCTGGATGTTAATGCTTTGTTTCTCATCCACGTATCTCTTGCAGAATTGCGAACATCTCAATGGAAATTGCAGTGAAGTTTGAAGAAATGCATATAAGCAGAGATAGAGCTCGTCTTATAGAGCAATGTAGATGTCCTGTTGGTTATGCTGGATTCTCCTGTCAGGTACAAAATCCTTGAACCTGGTTTATATGTCTAATACTGAGATAAGAATAGAATTACTTACTTTGTCAAGCCAAGATTACTTGGCTTTTAAAAATGTTTTAAATGCTGATAACCGTTTTTAAAAAAATTTTATTTTACTCCTTTTCTATGTAGAGCTGTGCTCCAGGATACTACAGGGGGAAACATAAGGAAGTCAGTGGAAAGGAGACTCACACTCTGATAGCACCTTGTGTGCCATGTCAGTGCAACAACCACAGTGAAACCTGTGATCTGGAGACTGGAAAGTGCCTGGTATGTGCATTCTGTATATTGTTGTGCTGGTTTTGCCTGAGCATACACTGTCAAAAACCTATGCAGGGCTCTTTGGGAAGCAGTATACGGCTGTGCTGTTTGGATAAAATATCATCCCCCACTCCCCCATCCATCCTCTAAAAAATGGAATATCTGAGTAGTGTTTCCCTTAACAAAATTATCAAGTTTGGTTTTTTTTTTTGTTGTTTTTTTTTTGTTGTTTTTTGAACATAACCTTTTCAAAATTGTTAGTTGTTTTATTTTTTCTTTAAAAGTAACTTTTGTTTATCAGTTCAGTCTTACCTGTTTTCTTTTGAGACTTTTGCTTTGATTGAGCTCTGCTTAATCATATAAAAGAGGAGCAGTAAAGGGAGTGATGTGCTGTATCACACCACAGAGCCTAGGTCAAAGTCAAATTCTTTGTCTCTCAGGAGTAAAATATCCTCTGGGTTACTGCAAGTGAGGCTTTTTTTTTTTTTTTTTTTTTTTTAACATCCAGAGATTTAAATTTTCTTCACTCCCTTAGGCTTTTGCAGATGATTCTTTCACTGCCAGGTTTGGCCTAAGTGATGCATTTGATACCATCTTTTGAAGTTTGAAATTCATGTGTGAGAATGGTGAGGCCCAAATGCATAAATCTTTCACACTGGTGAATATTAGTCATTCTTCTCAGCTTCGTGTTGCAGGGGTCACAAGTTATCTGCATGTTAAGATTACTACTTAGAGACTTCCAGACAAGTGATGATGAGGGAAGAGATGGTTTTCATCTCTGACTTTTCTGCTCCCACGCAATAGGAGACTGCATTGCTGTACTTACTGTCCTCGGCTAACATCTAAAGTGTATGCAGTCCCAAGAATATAAATCATTAAAAAAAGAGTAATTTGTATTCTCTTAGGAGACTAAAAGAAGTTATTTAAATAAGATATGTTTATAATTGTGATTTAATGTTTTAGTAGTAATAGCATGGCCTATGGATCAGCACTGTTGACTGATTAGATATCCTGTGTCTGTGGATCTTAACTGTGCATGACCTGTGAGTTATAACTCTCACATGCATTTGCTGTAATATTGCAACTTTGTATTTTTGGTCCAGGTATCCGGTTTAATTTTCCAAGAGTTGCTTTTTTTGTGGGAGTTTTTTTCTTTTTCTCTGTATGGTCATTTCCTGGTCTGATTTGGATTAATAGAAGCAAAAATGTACAGACCTGCATAGAAATTAAGAACAGAAATTAGGTCAGCATGCGTGAGAGGGCATTCACATGAGACATAAGACATATGCTGGCATTCTGCTGATTTTGCATAAAAGGTTCCTCTGATGAGCCAATGCTGACAAACAGACAATGATATTTTGTGAAGGTTATTGTAGAATTTATATATTTACTAACTGGAGAGAAGATGAAGTTCCTCTCCTTGTTTGTGATTGTGTTAAACTGTCTGAATTCCTTTCTGTGCATCAGGACTGCAGAGATAACACAGTTGGTGATTACTGCAGTGCTTGTGCCCCTGGCTACTACGGGAAAGTAATTGGATCTGTCAACGACTGCTCTCTTTGTGCCTGTCCCAGAGCCAACCCTGTTAGGTAACCAAAACTTATTAAATCTGGTGCGCATTTTAGCGTTATAATTCAGGATGCCTTGTGCTGTGTCCCCCACAGGGTCAACAGGGCATAGTTTTAATTGCATCTTCTTAATTTCTTGATGTTTGGAAGCTACTTGTTTTGGTAAATGGAAGTTGCATTTTGAGTTGTTCCTGGTTAGTGGTTACTTTGTGATGTTCTAAAAGAAAAATGATTAACTGACAGTGTCCAAGTTAAGAGTTCCTCAGTTGCTTGGAGGGTTTTGTAAATAATGGAATAAGTTCCTTTGACATTCTAATTTTAAATTTGGTTCCCTTTATTCTAACAATTAAAATTCAGGTTATTCTTTAGTCAATGTAAGAACCTTTCATGAGATCAGTCCTAGGTATAGAACAAGTACTCTTTTGTTTGATATTTTTACATCTGTTTGATAGAGGAACAGTTCATCGATTTTGAAAATTAAAGTTCTGTGCAGGCTGTTTTCCTTCCTGAATTTTGGAAGACATATTTGACATTCGCTTTTGGACACTTGAATCCTAGCATGAGCCTCTCAGCCCTAATGTTCTCATTCAAGTTTCAGGTAGATAAATGCTATAGGCATATCAGTCTGGTTTTCTTTACTCTAGTTTTCTCATGTATATAAGGGGGATGGGACAATGGATAGGAATCAGTGTGCTTATTTATTTGAAGTATTTTTGGCAGAGGATTCTGTTGCTACAAAAAATCCATAACCACTCAGGGTGCTTATGCATGAGACCATAAATAGAGCTGGGAATGGCTCAGATGGACAGTGTGGGCTTCAAATTAAGCACATCCTCAAGATGGTGGTGATCTCCAAAACTGTCTTGCTGCAGCACCTGATGGCTCACAGCATCCTTGCTGGTCAAAAAGAAGCCAGACAAATTGGCTGCTGTGGGGAATGGGAAGTTTTAAATGATCCATAAAAGATCTCTTTCAATTTGGTTATGCAGCACTCGTTTTTAATTGTCCTGTCTTTCAAACTATAAGCAATAAGCTGCTTTCCCAGGCTAAAAAGTGTTTGAGTAACATTGAGAAAAGCAAATTTTTGAGAAGCGAATAAATTCAAAGCAAAAATTCTAGAGCACTGCATCAGAGCTGAGGGTGCTGCTGCTTACAAAATCATCCCTCTGTGCGCCTGTACTCCTGAAACAGTTCTCTGCCTTTGTAGGTTTATTTTGTTGTTGCTCTGTTTGTTTGCTGACCAGTGTTTTTTTCGTCCTTCCTGCAGTTTTAGTCCCACTTGTGTCCTGAAGGATGTTCATGATTACCACTGTGACGCTTGTCAGCCAGGGTATGAAGGACAGTACTGTGAAAGGTGAGTTGGATAAGCTGGCTCCATTTATCGCCAACTGCAAGGACAGTTCTGATTAATATAAGCCGCGTTTATACTTGGAATAGATTAGCTGATTTTCATAAACCAATGTACACGCAAGCGCGGAATGGCGTGGTGGTTTGCTGGCTACTGATAAGGAACCATTAATTACAAATCTCTTCGAGATTCGCGGAGATAAAGGTTTGGGATAAACCTTGTAGTTTGGGATAATGCGCTGACAGCCCGTGTCCCGTTCCTCCCCACGCAGGTGCTCCCCGGGGCACTACGGCGATCCTCGGGCCGCCGGGGGCAGCTGCCAGCCGTGCCGGTGCCACGCGGGCGGCTCTGCTCACGGTGACTGTGACCGCGGCACCGGGCAGTGCGCCTGCAAGCCCGGCGTCACGGGGCGGCTCTGCGAGGAGTGCCAGCCCAGGCACCTTCTGGTGGGAAACGAGTGCGTCTGTAGGTGCCTTTAAATTCATTCCTTTCCCAGTGGGTTTTTGACTGTTCCGGCGGGGGTTTGCATGCACGCATCTGTTCCTTGGGTGTTTTATGACATGCAGCTTTACTCTTCCTGTGGAGCGTTTGTCAAGGAAAAGTATTTTAATACCTCTGGTGTTGCACTAGATGATCTTTAAAAGTCCCTTGCAGCCTCAGACAGGCTGTGATTTTGTGATGAAGAGGAAATTACAGCCCCGTTGTACTTAATGCTGCCTTATGCAGTGCTACAGATAAGTTTCGGGACTAAATAATTTCAATACTTACATATTTGATGATAGTAGCATAATTTGATTTATTTGCAAATGTTAAATGCATATGTTATTTGCTATTGGGCAGTGAGACTGCTGCAATGCCAGCTTAGGAGTCATTTCAGTTAGGTGGGCACACTTCACCGATAGGAACATTATGTACTGGGAGGAGTGATAGAAAGACCAATCAGGTACAATAATCTGCTTTTACTATGAATTGAACAGAATATATGAATTGAACAAATTAAAAATTTGAACTCAAATTTTGCTTTGTAAGTAATACAAGCCCCCATAATAAAGGATATATGCACCACTGTGGACCTAGTCTTACTGTCTTCATAACCTGTTTGGTGAACATATGTGGTGTCACCTTGGATTTACAGTGATATTGCCAAATAGACTCAATAAGCCCATAATATAGCAAGCAGCTTAATAGCCTGTAGGATATGAAAGGCTTTGCCTGGGTGCCAAACTAAGGAGAGTATGTTTGCAGTAGGCCAGTTTTTGGAATTGATGGGAGGGGGAGCAATACTGTAAATGTATATATTCAAAATTATTATGCTCAATGAGTCTTAATGTAGAAATGAGAGTCTTAACGTAGAAATTTATAGAGAATAACATTCTCTATAAATAAAAACAAATTTCAGTGTTTAGTGGCTTTTGAAACTAATTTTATTTGCTCTTCTTAAAATCATTACTTTAGCATGTGATGACAACTGTACAGGCGTTTTGTTAAACGATTTGGAAACTCTCGACAAAGCAATACTTTCAGTGAACCTCGCTGGTGTTGTCCGTGCACCCTACGGGATATTGTCAGAGCTGGAGAATGCCACAAAGTATCTGAAGGTAAAACAAGCACACGGGTAATGCAAATATTTAGTCCTTTAAAGCAAAACTTGTAGACACGCATATGCCAGGAACTGAGCAAAAGCCCTCCCAAAGTTCACAGCTTTACCGTGCGAATGTAGGAGTGATATCAGATTAAGAACACTATATTTGGTATCAGAATACACCTTATGTCCTTTAGCTGTCTATATTACTTTCTGTTTTATTTGTTGTACTTTCGTTTAAATGAATATATAGAAATATATTTTTCAATCTGCAGTGAGGTTGTTATATGCTACTATATGCTGCTTGGTATTCCGAGATGTATTCTCCCTTCAACCCCTGGAAAGACAGTTAAGCTCACTGAAAACTATGTCCCTTATTTGCAGTAGCTCTGGGCCAGTATTCAAGATCCAGGTAATCCTGCAGTGAAACAGAAGCGGTGTCAGGACAGAAATGTCATCTTCCCCTTTGGCCCTTTTGCTAAAGAGGCATCTCCTGAGGCTGATCCCCACAGGGAGGAAGGGGTCCAGCAGGCTGCTTCGCTGTGACACCTTGCTTGCTCTCCTTATGGCTGTGTGGCAGAGCAGCTGCCTTCGTCTGTCCTCCCTCTTGGGGGACCACAACTAGGGAGGATTTTTCAGCGTCAGAGGCCTTCAAACTGCCTGTGGCTTGAGCCTTTCTTCCAGCCTCCTCTCATCGTATAAATGAAGTATCATGTTTTGTGGACCCATCTAAAATATTAGAAGGTCACTTAATGTTGCTGAGTATTAAGTTCCCATGTTCTCTGCACAAAGCCAAACAGGGTCCTCCTCCCTAATTCTAGACCATTAAAATGAGCACATCTATTGGAAAGAGGCTCTTCAACAATAGTTAAAGCAAGAGAGACTCTGAGAGAGAAGGGAATTATATTCTTTTCTGATTTCTTAAATATCCCGATAAAAATCAGAATAATCCAAGCCTTCTTATGCTGCTGTATTATGTAAATTAAAGAATTTAAATTAAAATATCTCATTTAAAATGTGAAGTAGACTGAATTACAATCAATGTACATTCAATATCTAGCAGCTACTTATCACTTTAATTAAAACAAAGTCATATTTTATGCATAAATTAGAACAACTTAAGTTTCTTCTTCAGGGCATAAATGTTCTTGCTAAAATCAAAGCCAGCTGTTCCCTCCCTTGGAAGTGAGATATTTAGGGGTGCTAAAAATGGTACAAAATGTCTTGGTCTGTTATTACTGTATTTACACATTAGAGTTATACACAGTTCTATTGTGGATAGTCCTGTTTTTGTGAGACTACAGTGTTTTTAAACAAGTTAATCTTTAGAGTAATTTGGTAGTTGTCTCTTATTTTCCCTCTGTTTTGAAGCAGGTATTCTTCTCTTTCTGACTGCTCTATGATTTTCCTTCCTTTTTGGCCTGTACAGGAGTAACTGTAACTGAAAGCCAGAAAATCCTCAGGTTTATTTATCTGGATTGCAAATCTTGCTGAAGTGCTGTCCACTTCACTGTGAGTGACACGTCTCATGCTGGCTGCTCAAGGACTTAATGTATTCCCTTTTTTTCATCTATTGGGTGTAGGCATTCCAAAACTGAGAAAGTCATCAAATCAGACCACGTACTTGACGTTGCTTCTGTGTCTAATGTTTAAGTGCCCTCTGCCCTACCACAATGCTCAAACAATCTGGGGACCTCAGTCATTCTGTTTAAGTTAAAGCCTCCTGCTTTTCTTTAGCTGACATACATTTGCTGTAGTATTTTGACTTTTCCCATTGTGTTCTTAAAAACAGCTTGTCATGCTTTAGCCCAAATGTTCCAGGAGCTTCAGCTTCTGACTCCCTTCTGCTTGTTTTTTCTTCCTGCTGAGGAAAAGATTCTGAAAGACTCAGTAGACACAAGGCTGAGTTAGTTCTTTAAAAATTTTGTCAAAATAGTATGTCTTTAAAACATCTGGCTTTGAAAAATCTGGAATCTAAATGTATCCTTTTTCCACACTTGTCCTCTTTGTAAGAGATGCCTTGTATTTCTTGGCTTCTCTAGAGAAGTGATACTCCATTGCTAGCCATGACTGTCCCAAATATCACCCACAATGTACAAATATCATATGCTTTATGTGGCCTATTTACTGCTGTAACAGAGCAGCCTTGAGGCCAGATGCGACTTACTGACCTTTCACTGGGGAGAGGTTCCCCAGGGCTGGGCTGCTTGGGATCCCCATCATGTCTGGAGCACCGACATGCCAAACTCAAGTGTCATGTGCTGGGTTTGGACATAGAAAAGCATATGTCTGGACCAGACCAGCTGCCATAAGAGTAATTTCTGGGGGACTGTAAGGAAAGCATTTAATCAGATGGGCCTTTAAGCTCCTCTGAGGAAATTACTTGGCCAGCTGAGCCCTTAGTGAAGGAAAGCAGGGCCACATGATTCCTCCCTATTTCATTAATCCAGAGAGTAATGGATCCAGAGGTTTCCTTTGATATTAAAACAAAACAAAACAAAAACTTAAACCTTGTTGCGTGTTGTATGTAATCACATCATCTCATATGCCTTGCAAATCAGTCATTTAAAACAAACAGATACTATCAATGATGTGCATAACTATTTTCTCTCCAGAAATTTTCTGGACAAAAAAAACAAAAGAATCTTTAAATTGATGTGCTGCTTCTTACAGGCATCTATCGTTCCTAGAGAAGACCCAACTTATTTACTAGCTACAGCAGAAGAAACTCTCTTGAGTTTATCAGGAAGCCTTGATCAGCTGCATGAAGGGGTAGGTGCTTGCCTCTCTATTCTTGCCCTTTGTGGAAAAGTCTTTGGGGATTTCCTTAATGTTGTACAGAAATGTGAGAGCATTGTTTGGAAATGAAATCTACAGAGTTCACTAAAATAATACTGTTCATTCAGCAGTTTTTCAGGGGAAGACACTTAGCTGCTCTGTGGAATCCTTTAGTGAACTGTAGTGTTTTGTGATACTATACAGGAGGACATTTTTGTTCTCTACTGAAATTCAGAAGACCTTTGTATTATGGTCACTTAAGGCCTTAAAATTGAAAAATTGAAGGAGAAGAGATACCTATTTCTCACTAATTCTAACCTGTGGAGATTCTTGAACATTATACTGTTGCTGAATACTTGCCAAAAAGCCTTACAAACATGTAGTACTGTGTTTAAAATGCTTTCAGTGGAAATAAATCAATTGAAAATGCACAGAAAAAAAGGGAACATTTATATCCTTTATTACACTTTAACACAAGAGAAAATGTAGATAAGAAAGTGTGGATAGTACTTCAGCCATTAGACTTGATGTGCTGGGTGTATATACTTAATTTAAATGGGTACTTCCATTATCAGTGTTGTCATTGCTAAAACATAGTGTCTCCAGAAAAATACTTTTCTTGTATTTACATTAATCTGTGCTTAAAAATAACTAGTGCTTACTTTATTAAAGGTATAGCTTTGATAATTGTGATTATTGACGGTGAAGTTAATGGACATAGCAAATTTTTACTGATATCAGAGAATGAAGCTTTAAAAATAATTAAATTCTAGGCGTCTCTTGAAACATGAGGGATTTATGAATCAGCTAATACTGCTTTATCAGAAAACATTGATTGCTTACATCAGGCATCAGGTATTGAAAAATAAGTGGGAAATATGTAGAGAAATATCATGAATCTATTGGTGTGTTTTAGGAAAGCTGTCAAAGATTATCTCTGATTTTATTCTAGTCGGCTAGGATTTTGAAAAAAGCTTGGCAACTTAACACAGTGACTCAGGAAACCAGGAATAAAAGTCAAGAACTGACTGGATTTATAGACACTGTACATACAGCCATCAAAGGTATCCGGCTTTTAAGATATTTCCACTTCATTACAGAATTTAACTGCAACTCTTCAAGAGCTATTTATAGCAAAAATTCGTGCAAGGGTTTCCCACATACTCTTCTATTAATGACATGACCAAATTGTTTGCTCTCCTACTTAGAACTTGCTGAAGCGGCTCTGTCGCTCAATGAAAGCCTGGGTCTGGGTGTCCCGCTATCAAATGCTGTGTCTCAGAGCCTGCAGGATGATATCTCTGCCATGCTGGATGCAATGCGCAGGAAAGATTTTGTTCAACAGCACCATAATGCTACCAGCATCCTCAAGTAAGCGTGGTTTACTGGAATCTTTATTTAGCATGTGTCTGTACTGTGCAGTGCTTCTTGGAGAGGTGTCTGAAGAAACCTTGTGCCATGAAAACAGCTTGTGTTACAGATAACTAGCCTGGTCAGAGCTACAGGAAGCCTGGAGCTGGAGCTGACATTATTTGGAGATTAGTTGAGCATCACGTGTGGCCTACTGTATTCAGTATAGCCAAGCATCTGTTTATTTGGACACATTGCCTTAAATGGAAAGACCTACTGACTTCAGTCTGATTCAGATCTGTCCCTAAGACCTGTCCCTTTTGGCAAAAAGGTTTGGTAGAGCTCAGGCTGTCATAAGCCCAAGACTTGCCAGGTCTGGTGAAGGACACTCACTGATGCTGAGGTATTTTTATCAAGTAGATTAGCAAATGAAACTACGGCATTTGTTTTAGCCCTCTGAGCCACTGGGTAGGATTCTCACTTCTCTGTCTTGATTTGTTTGCTTTTTGGAGACTACTCTAAAATGGCTTTTGTTTTCATTGCTTATTACTACTTGCTGCTGGACTTGGCAATATAAAAAAACTGGGTATTTCAGCAAAATTTCTGGAAGTTGCAACTTCAGAAATACTCAGTATTGCCTGAGTCCTGTTCCCATAAAAATCCTTAAGAATCTTAAGATTGGCTTAAGATGAGAATGGTGTTCTTCTGAAAATCTGACTTCTCTTTTTTAAGTGCTTTGTATCAAGAGGGACAGAATGTTTATGTTCTGTAGCATATCTGATTTTATTCACCAGCGTCCGCTGCTTGTCCTTGTACTGAGTATTAAATTGTACAGGACCTAAATGGACATAAAAATCAACTAGAAAGATATGATTCGTTCTTATACTTATCAGGAACTTCGAATAGCTTTTTTTGCACTTTTGAAAATGTCTCAGTATGTACAGTACGGAATTATTATTATTGCACAGTAACAGAATGTTCTGTCTCAAAAGCAGCTCAAGCAGCTATACAAGTCATTTGTAAATTAACTTCTTGAATTGTAGGCTATCTGCTGAAATTTCTGGAAGTTCTCTGATAAGTGAACTTGGACAGATTGAAGAGGAGAGTTAATAGGATTTATCAGAGAATTTGCTCAGCAAAATTTATCATGCAATGTGGCTGAAAATTCAAATCTTTTTTAAATAAGCAGCTTGACAGTCTATTTTTCTCAGGGAGTAGTAGTGACCTCATTGCTTATAGTGGACAGAGTTCATGATGATATGCTATTAAGCAACATTTATAACTGAAGTCTCACCACATTTGCTACACAAAGTAAAGATCATAAGGCATTTGAACTATGGGCTTTCTACTGTGCACTGGAATCAAAGCCGTTACTGTCTTGCAAAATATTTTCACTCTTGTACCTTTTGTAAGTTTATGGCTTCTGTGTGGAAGGACTATGAACTATTAGTTTAAAGAAATACATGCAAATACACTTCTGCTATTCAATAAGAGAGATGGAATGTGTTTTACTGCTTATAATCAAGCTATAAACGAGATTTCTTTTGCTTCAGCTAAAGATATATCTGACTTGAAACCAGTGTGCTGTTAATGTATGAGAAACCAAGGATTTCCCTTTCAGGATCCCTTGCAGCTCAGTTTCTTGAAAACACAGAAATGTCTGAATGGAGGTGTAAATGTTCCCAAATAGAGCAGCTGAAGCTGTTGACAGCTGATTAATTTCACCAAGTCATCCTGCATCATGCCCATTATGGATTTCAAAACGTGACTGCAGAGCTCGCTGGTGTCAGTGGTCATTTTAACGGGATCTTTTATTTTTATTAGATATTTAAAACATCTCAAGACTCCTGGGTATCAGTGCTATTGTTATTTGTGGATTTCCAGTGTCACCCATTCTGATGGCTTTGATTCTGATATTCAAAATGTGTCAGAAATTCTGAAATTCAAAACATGAATCCCTGCAGTTGAGCTGTAGAGTATTCCCAAAGGAAAGCTTCACAGAGGTTTTCACGTGGGCAATGTCCCAAACAAGTTTAAACAAATGTGCTTTGTACTAGGTCTTTTCCACCTCTAAGCAACAAAATTTGTGAACTCTGTTCCCTTGCCACATGCACAATTCTTTTCTTTCTGTGTGCTAGTGTATGCATGCTATTAAGGAAAAAACATGCAGGCTTTTATAAGAATATGCATTTAAATTAATTTGGGATAACCTCATTTCCCTCAGGAAAGCATGCCTGGATCTCTCTCCTTCTACATTTATTTATTTTCTGCTTTCTCTCTTTGTCAGAGCTGCAGAGAGTTTGTTGCTCCAGGTTCAGAAAGAGTATCTTAGACCCCAGCAGGAGCTTGCTGAGCTAGAAAAGGATGCGAGGCATCTCTTATCGAAGCACAACAGCAGACTGCAAGAAGCCCAGGACCTAGTGAACGAGGCGCTTGCTAACATCAATGAGACCAACCGCTTGTTTCCTCTTATCTCTAGCAACATGGGCGACCTAAATGTAAGACTGAAGATTTTGTGCTGCTGTGCAAGGAATATCAAATACAGAATTATTTTGAAAGGTGTTTTTTTTAGATTTAAGTAAAGCTTAAGATTTCTTAACATGTTAATATATATGATATCTTAAAAGCTCAAACAAAAACAGAAACCGGTTTGAAATCAAAAAAAAAAAAAATCAGGTGATATGTGAAATCATCTGTACTAATTGACTTTACAAACTACTATTAAATAAATTGATTTATTCTGTAGGACAAAAAGCTCTATATAAAAGAAGGTAAAGAAGCCTGCACCATGCTCATTAAAGAAGGGAAGGTCCTGGTGAATGTTGCTGCTGCTCTTGCCAAAGATGTAAAGAACTCTACATCTGTAAGTTCCTATGTAGTTTCACAGCGCCTTTGATGTTATCAAGTGAATTTTGTTATTTTTTTTAAGAGGAAACTGTTTTGTTGTGCAGAACCTGGAGACACACCAGGATGGGCTGCTACTGTGGAGTACCAAGCTGCGACAGCACGTCGACAAGCTGGTCATGCAGATGTCCACGCGAGGAGTGCTGGACCTGGTGTACAGAGCCGAGGACCACGCCGCCCACGTCCAAACACTTGCCAATACACTGGAAAGGTGAGAAGCTCAAGAAACATGAGCTCAAGGACACTCTACCTGCAGTGTCAGATTCAGTTTATAAGAGAGAGTAACTTGATCCACTAAGGTAATGTGATGAATTTTTCTCCCCATTTTAGTTGCTTTTCACTTCTACTGCTGTGCATGGTGTTTTTACTACATGACAGAAGGAGGGTTGATTTGTCTTTCGTTGCTAATGGATGACTTATAGATTAACTGGTGAGCTATTAAATGCCCAGTGGCATTTAAGCCATCATGGCATGACTTGAAAAGCTTGCAAGTCTATGTATGAATACTTCTTTGACAATATCTCTCTGATTATCATTACGAAGCTATTCTTGCTATGTCTCTATTATTGTTGCTTTCAAAGCTTCTTGCAGAGGTGAGGGGGCTGCAGTCCCAAATGCCCTCGAAGGCACCCTTAGAGCTTCCGCGTCGGAAAGCCATTCCAGTTATCTCAGTGAAAAGGAATTCTCTGCCCCATTTTTTTCTAGGATTCTTGCTGTTTTGTCTTTTAAAATCAGCACATGTATGTGTTAAACATTAAATTATATCAGAACGGAAAATTTACATAATTTTAAGCTTATGGACAGAAAATTCTGCATTGAATAATAGTCAAGCAACCCTGCAGACTTCAGTGCAGCCAGATAAATTCAATAAAGCCAAATTTGATAATGAATAGCTTTCAGATGCTCATATTTTCCTCCTAAATTCTGTATTTTTCTACACTGCTATTGAGCTGCAGCTAGGAGCCTGTGTCTTTTCCTTTCTGTTAAGGTTATGTAATTTGCTTGTTCTTTCTGTAGAGTGCTGCATGTGGCGAAGTGAAAAAAATATTTCACATTTTCAGTCTAAAATCAGGAATTGAAAGCCCTTTATGCAACCTAGGACAAAGTGTGTTCATTTTTCCCATGTGCCTTACTTTTTCTGTCCACACATGCTATAACAGAGGACGTGGAGCTTGTTGCTTGATTACAAATACATTAATGAAAAAAAAGTCACTTGCTAATTCTCTACTTCAGCGGCATCTCTAAAGTAAGAAATATGACTTTGAATGCGACAGCTGCTGCATACACCCATTCCAGTGTTAAAAGTGTGATTGAAAGAACGGAAGTTTTGGCAGATGATGCTTCCAGAGCTGTGAATGGCCCCTTGGACTTGGTGAGTATCTGCATTAAGTTCTCTAACTCCTTTATATTTCTCATTTTAGAATATTTTTTCTGACGCTCTTTTTTCAGCCATCTCCTTATTCACTTGCCCCTTTTCTGTTTGTGTTTAGGCACAAGCAGAACTGTTTTGCTTAACTAGAGGCACTCGATAACCAAATGTAATTTTGTCTCATCTATCATTCCTCTATCATACCAGATTATCGGGTTGTTATTAAAACAGTAGATTACAAACACCTGACCAATTACCCACCTGACTCTATTAATATTATTACATTTTTGAATTTAATCTTTTTCCATTTTTCATGATTATGAATCCCAGTAGCCTATTGAATGGACCATGTTTTACAAGTGTCTTGGACATAATGCCTGGAGAAAAAAACTACGTAATGCATTTATTACATAATGGTTATCTGTGTAGACCTCATTGATTTGTAAGCTTGTACAACAGTTGTGTAATTTATATCACTGTTTGTGTTAAAAAGAAAACATGAATAACAAATCTTTCACAGTAGTTGCCCATGTTTTCCGGATGGAGAAATGGGTTTAAAGAAAAATTTAAATGCTGGAATTTTCAAGTATGTCTTTAAAATGGTCAATTTTGAGAATTTTGTCATGAAATCAGACCGAGAATGATAGCTCTTACTGATATTTCAGAAGATGTCACTGAATCATCGAGAGAGTTCAAACTAGAATTTGTTGGTTTTGTTTCTTTTTCTTTTTTTCTCCTCTGTATTGAAACACAAAAAGTTTCAGTGTCATCCTCTGGACAAACTGCTACAATTTGGATATCTTTGTTTATTCCTAGTAAGGTAGTTAACAGGAAATCTTGTGAAGGAGAATGTTCAGTAAT
The DNA here is from genome assembly GCA_013398735.1 of Nothocercus julius. Taxonomy (NCBI): domain Eukaryota; kingdom Metazoa; phylum Chordata; class Aves; order Tinamiformes; family Tinamidae; genus Nothocercus; species Nothocercus julius. The sequence continues at coordinate 3,765,533 of VZSV01000022.1, read as the reverse complement.
TTAAGAGAAATATCTAAAGATACTTAAATATTTTCAGTTTAATTTCTTTTTTCATATTTGGCAACTGATGCTTGGTTTTTTTTTAAGAGGGAAGAGTCTTATGGTCTTCTTGGAAGAGAAACTCTGCTGCTTAGCTCTGGATTTCTGAATGAAGCTAAAAATCTGAAGAAAAAAAGTGATGGTCAGTTTTTAGAATTTACATTTCTGTTTCAATTTCTTTTTCTATTTCCTGTTTTATAGTTATTTTTTCCATATTGAGCATAAGCTAAGGTAAAACACTTGCACATGAATATGCATATATTTTCATATGGTTAAGATTAGATTGTACTGTGGAGTCATTTGTCAATGTAGCTGTTTAAGAACATAACTTTTCTCTGCAAACATTTTTAAAATTGTCCTTTGCTGTATCTCATTTCCCTCCCTGCAATGCTTTTTTGAATGGCTATTTTTCCAAATACAATGAAGTCAGTCATTAGTGGTTGGGCTTGAAGAAGAAAATGAATTTCTGAAGAAATCCAATTAACTTAGGAAGAAGACTGTGAATATGATCTTATAAAACATGGATTGTGCATATAGGATGATATTTAAAACCCTTTCCTTCTTGCTTATTCTACTCAGGTGGCAAGTGACAAGCTGAACCTTTTATTTCTGTACAAAATGGCTTTTGACTTAAAGTTACTCTATAAATTATAACATTATTTTAGTTTCCTGTTACTCAGAAGAGGTCGGCAAGGTCTTGGAGTCTGTACCATAGAAGTTCGAAAACATTTTGAACACAGATTTTATTTAGGAGTCTGTAAGAGAAATTTTTGACAAAACTGAAAAGAAATAAAATGTTTCACAGAAACAAAATTATAACTGCAGAATAGACATTGTAAAGCTTCTGATATTGAAAACAAATGGGTGTTTTGTAATTTAGGTGAACTGAATACACACCTTTTTGTTACTTCTATTTTACACATTTTTCTAGAGATAGCATTCTGCAAACAACTTGCAAATAAAAGAAAGAAAAACACTTGCTCCTTCTCCTGCCAGATATCACAAAAAGTCAAGCATATCATTACTACCAAAAGTTGTCACCTTGGAGTTGTTTTAATTCATAGCCTTTTCTAGTATTTTGGTCTTGAAGAATTGGCCACAAAAAGATAACTTTAAATGGAACAGTGCCCACAAGAGCTTATCTCTGTGTACTGCAGAAGCAAATACTGTATGCATTCTTGTTCACAAAAGGCTCTTTCTGTTTAAGAAAACAAAAGAGTTGATTAAGTAAATGAATGCTTGTTATCTGTATGTTTTGTGTGAATAGTATGGTACTAATATTTATTTGTGGCTAGAAAAATCACATCTATTTCTTCCAACAGGCTTTTTATCTGGATTGAATGATCTGAACGAAAGAGTAGAAAAGATTCAGGAAAGTACTAATAAAATTGTCATCCAGCTTAATGAGTCCCTGGTCACACTAAGAGCATTGCCTAATGGTAAGTGAAATCTGTATTGACATCTTCCTTCTCGCTGCAGGCTGGCACAGTACAATCCTAATAAAATCCTGTTTGTAGTCTGATGGGAGAGGCTTAGCAATAAACTAGATTGGAGGCTCGTTTAGCCTTCTGCCTTGCAAGGAATGTTTTCCATTTACTTAGTAAACCCATTAAATATAACCAGGTTATGATATAAGGCCTGTAGCTTTATTCCCATTTCACACTGCTGTAAATCAGGAAAAGCGGTGAAAAGAATGGAATTAAAATATTATGAGAAGGGAATCAGGTCCTGGAATACTTAATATCCCATGGAGGGGAATTTTATAATATACAGTGACTTTTTTATTTTATTTTGATAGCTTGTTTCAAACTCATCCATACTGCACCATAAATCTCATCATGTATATCTGAAGTTTTGCTGTATTAGAGCATTCTTGTTGTGTTTTTCCAAAACTAAAAACATCCTTTTTTTCAAAATGACCTGAAGTTCTATTACAGTAGATTTCTTCAAAGTTTTAAAATGGAAACTCTGAAATAGTTGGCCAACATAATATTTTAAAGACATAGGAACACTCGTAATGTCCTGGTACATCAGTTATTGTTGTATTATATATCCAGATTAAAATGCTAGTCCAAAGCTTTAAAATGTCCTACTTTACCACCTTTAGCTCATGCTGAAATGCAATATTAGTGATAAAGCTACACGGGGTATTAATAGCAGGGTGCTGTCAGACATCAAACTACTCACAGAAAAGGAACGCGTCATTAAAGTCATAGGACGTTCCTCCTTTGTTGGCACCATCTGACTTTAATTTTTCTGTTACGCTTCTTGAGGTTGTCTTTATTTTTTGGTCAGCGGTATTTCCCTTTGCATAGGGGACTGGAGGTGAAGGAGGATCCCTGCAGAACTCAAGTGGGCTTTTTTTACGCCAGCTGCAGCATCTGCAGCACCCTGACTTGGCACAGGGGTGCAGGGGCGAGCTGAGGATGGCAGTGGGTTCGTGCTGCAGAAGTGATTGTCAGCCCAAGCCAAGCAGAGGGGTTTATAGGCCTACTGCCTCCCAGATTTCTATAGGATTCAGGAAATGAAACTCAGACTGTGAGTCTGGATGCCATTCAAAGGATCTAAAGTTATGAACCTGATGTATGCATGCAATCTTTCTGTTGGGATACAGAATCAAGTTCCCCATCTGTCCTTATGTCATATTCAGAGTTGGTCGAGGGAAAAGCCATACGGTAAAAGCACAACAACAACAAAATCTTATTTTTCCTGGAATTCAAAATTTGATTGATCAAGTCTCTTAATTGAAAGACTTGAAATACAAAATTCACCACCCTGAATTAAAATTTCTGTGATTTCTGTTATTTATATATGTGTGTATATATATGTATTTATGTATAGGTGGGTTTTTGGGTGTATGTACGAATACACATACCTATATCTACCGCTGTAACCACATCCATGCTTAGAAAACTAACTGGGGAGCACTTCCCCATTCCTCCCCATTTTTTTAACTTGTGTACTGTCACTGTGATTCAGATACAAGGAAATACATGGTCGAGGTGAAAGAGCTGGCTGTGGCTGCAAACGCCAGTGCCACGGTGGGTCTAAGCCAATTTGGGGATTTCAATGAAAAGCTGCTGAATGCTACGTCTGCGTTGTCCCGAGTTAATGACACGTTGAGGAAAACTAGTGAACTTATAACCGATTCATCAAAAGCTGGTAAGTTTGCTGCTTTGTTGCTCCGTAGAAATGTCACTGCTTGCAGCAGTGTTACTAATGTTCAGGTTTAATCAGCATTAAATATGAACCTGATGACTGAAAGTTTCATCCTAATTCAATAAAAATGACAGCTTTTAAAAAGACCTTTATACGTGTCAAATAGGACGCCTCTAAATGTGTATATTCCATACTGATATTTATAACTCCTGAAATAAAAAGAAACTATTGGAGACAGGCTAGCTTGACTAGGAAAAAGCAGTGCGTTTCTTTCAGTCTGTCTCAACCTTTCACTGATGTTTTGGCAGCAACTACAGCTGAAAAACAAGTTAAGGAGGTCACAGCACAAGCCAGTCTTTTACTTGATAGGCTGAAACCTTTGAAAATTCTAGAAGAGAACCTGAGCAGAAACCTCTCGGAAATTAAAGAGCTCATCAGCCAGGCGCGCAAGCAGGCGGCATCGGTAAGTACCAAGATCGCAGCAGGTTCCCTGTGGAACGTAACCGGCTTCACTTTGCCTTGCAGCAGAAAATATCTTTGAGTCAAAGGGCCTAGAACTTCTCTTCAAGGTACCTGGTTGCTCTGCTGTCTTGCGGACGTCCAAGAGCACTGGCTGATGCTAAAACCACGTGCCACAATGGCTGCACCTGGTCTGTTTTGTGGGTTTATCTGCAAGTTTCTTACCACACTTGTGGATTTGTTAGAGCAGCAAGGCAATAATTTATTTTTTATTGCCTTTTGTTTCCTATAAAAATAATAGAAGACAGTATGTCAGACAGCAATCATGGAGATATTTTGGTGGGAAAGAGCTAAGTGAGTAGATGGAGCTGCCATTCTTTTTAGGACAAGATGCTAATTTCTAAGCTATTTTAGAGATTGATGCAAAATGCCTCCCTCCTAACATCAAGCATCATTAAAACCTTTTTTTTTTTTTTTTTAAGCAGCGTATGGATTCTGTCGATAAATTAGCAAGACATGCACAAGAAAGTCCATGTGCTGTTCTTTATAAGACGCTGCTGTGCATCCAAAACGTTTTGAAACACAGATTATACTTGTAATTTTGCAGCTCTTCTACCCATTATTAAAGAAGACTAGGGTGAATCAACTGTATTGTAGGTCTCATTAAACTATGAGGGGAATATGAAAATGAATTTTCATGCAATAATTTTTGGTATGCTTTTGGCTTCTGTATGGATATATAATTCTAAGGTTCAGAGAAGCTTTTTTTTNTTTTTTTTTTTCCTTTCCAAAAAGGCATTTGACACTGCCAAAGTCTGCAAATCTCCTTAATTATAAGGTTATTGCTTCGCTGTCACAGTCTGCTGAAGCTTAATGAATTCGCTGCAGAACAGAGTATTATTTTCTGCTGTATCATAAACCACAGAGGTTCCTGGCAGGGGAAAAATAGTAAGCAAAATCCCCTCTTCCAGATTTGAGGGTGCGTTTTGTTGTTTTGTAAACTTTTTACTTGTTACAGGAAAGGACACGTGTATACATGTATGCTTTATTCATTTAGTCATCACAAGCATATTCAATTAATTTCATGGCTTTTCTGGGATTCCACTGGGAAGGAATACTACCAAGCTCCTTGCTGTTCAGCTGTTTTTAGCTTACATTCATGCGCTGTTAATATACTAGGCAAAATTCAAAGGAGTTAGTGTATCACAATAAAAAAGGACGTTTTTCACTTGTTTAACTTATGACGTATTCCAAAGTGAATTTTTGAACAATTACATACTCAATAATCAATCAATGGTGTTAAAAATCTGAAATAAACATAAATGTTGCAGACTTTGTTTTGTTTTCCTCTGAACATAGACTAGAAATTGTTTCTCTTTTCAAAATGCCTGGAATTTCTAAATCTTTCTTTTCTGATGTCATTGTAACAGCTTTTGCTTTGATTCTGCTCCTCCCTTTCCCCCTTCCAGATTAAAGTTGCAGTATCAGCAGACAGAGATTGCATTCGAGCCTACCAACCCCAGATTTCATCTACGAATTATAACACCTTAATCCTCAATGTGAAAACTTCCGAACCCGATAACCTCCTTTTCTACCTTGGGAGCAGTGGCAAGGTAATTTTTCTAGGGGCACACTCTCTTAAGGCAGTAGTAGCCAAATGCTTTAAATGACCATATATATTTTTTCAGCCCTCACAATCATGGTGTGCCCACCTACGTGAACGTGTCACATGGAAATTAAATATGCAAAGCAGAAATAACATGTTCAATATCTTGTATTAAAATAAGAACTACTGTTTTTCAGACGGACTTTCTTGCAGTGGAGATGCGACGTGGTAAGGTCGCTCTTCTTTGGGATTTGGGCTCTGGATCAACAAGAGTGGAATATCCTGATTTTCCAGTTGACAACAACAAATGGCACAGAATACATGCAACCAGGTAATTTAAGTTTGAATGGCATGAATGTCGAAAGTCCCCAAAGGCATTGTTTGATCTTTTGAGTTTGATCTTTAAGGCAAAACAAAACATCCAGATTATACAAATGTTTTTCAGTTTAATAAATCAAATTAGCAGAAATCACCTAAACCGTCTTGTGAGTTTTCCAGTCACAGAATGTTTCTTATCCTTGAAAAAATAAGTCAGTAGCCTGTGTTGATTAAGCTGGGTGACGTCTAAAACTATTTGTTTATTTGTAATTGGCAGGTTTGGGAAAACAGGTACCCTGAGCATAGAGGAAATGAACTCCAACCAAAAGCCTTCATCTAAATCCGGAACCTCACCTGGGACAGCTAGCATACTGGATGTGAACAAATCAACACTAATGTTTGTCGGAGGACTTGGAGGGCAAATTAAGGTTAAATTCTAAAATCAATGTAGTATAAAACATGTTTCTTTGAGATACACTTTTGACTTGAAATAACTGCATGAACCAGTTAGGCAGTCAAGAAATGCCAGGCACAGTGAACATAAAGCAAAGCTGCTCAAAGGATATTCTCTAGTTCCTAATGTTATTTTTCCCTGGGAAGTTTTGCATAGAATGATTGCCAGGAGAGGCTGTGTGTGTGCGCGTGGTGCATAGGAGTTGCACCCAGAATTGTTTTCCCTTCTCAGCTCCTGCTTGCTTTAGTTCGCTGTTGTTACTCATGCAATGAAGAACTTAAACAGGTTGAGGACATAGATACTTTACTTTCTGCAAAAGTGGTCCACTAAGGTTCAAATGACAATGGTTAACTGTTATGTTAAAGCATGCTTTTTTTTTTTTTTTTTTTTTTTTTNCATAGGAGTTGCACCCAGAATTGTTTTCCCTTCTCAGCTCCTGCTTGCTTTAGTTCGCTGTTGTTACTCATGCAATGAAGAACTTAAACAGGTTGTGACCATAGATACTTTACTTTCTGCAAAAGTGGTCCACTTGCTTTCAAATGACAATGTTTAACTGTTATGTTAAAGCATGCTTTTTTTTTTTTTTTTTTTTATTATGATTTATAGCTAACAAAGTTAAAGTTCAAGCAAAAATTTGGCTGGATAACTTTCAGAGAATTTAACATTGTTTGTATCCATTAAATGTGTCTCCCCAAATAGAAATCGCCTGCTGTGAAGGTAACTCATTTTAAAGGGTGCATGGGAGAGGCATCACTGAATGGCAAATCTATCGGTCTTTGGAACTACTTGGAAAGGGAGGGCAAATGCAATGGATGTTTTGGAAGGTATTTTGTCTCTCTTTTTTTTTTTCTTTTTAACATAGTTGAAGTAAAGCTACTTGTACATATGCAACATATATTTCTGTGTTAGCTCTAAGCAGTGATGAATTCAGACAAATTGCAGTGCTTCACTGATCATTAGCTTACAGTTATGAATGTGCTAACCTGAATGCGTCAGTGGCGTCAAATAATTTAATTGCACAGAATATCACCGTTTATTATGTAATTTCATGGTTATTTTTATAGTTTGTCTACTTTTTAAGTACATTTTTGGAGTTGTGGTCTGTTTTGTGCTACTGCAGCAGTTCTAGTAAAACAGAGTGTTTTGGATTGTTTGTTTTCCAGTAATTTCTAGAAAGACATATTTATTCTTTCCAAGGATAAGAAATAGTCTAAGCTGTTCTTTAAAAGTTTGTGGTACAATTGTAGCCACTGCGCTTACTACCATTCCTAGATTCGTTCTGGGACGAGGTTTGCCGAACATATGCTTTTCTTATATTTAAGGGATTCAAAAGAAGTATGATTGACTGTAGTCCTTTTTGCAGAATGTTTCACGTAGAAACAGCAGAGGGTGCTGTGTGATTGTCTGAGATACTTCAGACATGCTAAATGGTAGGGAAAAGGGCTAATAACATTTGTTATAAATGCAATTACGCAAGGCATTTTGATAAATGCTTGGCATGTTTTAAGTAAGAGGGTATATATTGTAGCAGTTACTTTTTTTCCCTTAAGAAATTGTTGTTTCCATATATCAAGGAAGAACATTTTTTATCTCGTATACATCCTTCCTTATGGCTGAATTGGAAATTGTGAAATTCTATAAGGAAAGTGGCCCTTGGCTGGAATCCTTTCATTATTCATAACATCAGAATTGAAGCCTCTTTCCACGTTTCCTCGCCATGCTCCCTACAGGCTGCATCAACACATCTAACTTTTCTGACGTTTTGTATAAAAATGACTAAAATACCATCAGTCTTCAGTTAACATTTCAGCTCTGTTTTCCACTCCCATAGCCCACAGGATGAGGACACGTCGTTCCATTTTGACGGCAGCGGATACTCGGTTGTGGAGAAGGCGCTCCGCTCTACGGTGACTCAGATAATCATGTTCTTCAGCACCTTCTCACCTAACGGCCTCCTGCTGTATCTTGCTTCAAATGGCACTGTAAGAAAATGTATCAGATTCTTAAGCTCTCAAAAACTTTGGATCACATGGTGATTTTTTGCTTTCTTCCATGTTATTTTTCAGCTGAACTATGTTAAAAACAGTTTTTTATATAGATTTTCTTCCAAGACTGACATCATTAGCTAGAAGAGTTAAGAAAAGAACCCTAGGCATAATAATACTGTAGAGCGAGCATTTGCAGGTACTAAGGCCGGAAATAAGCAGTGGGGAAAAAAAAAAAAATGATGCCATGAAAAACTTAAAGTAATGAAAAAAAATGAATGGCTGTTCTACTAAGGGTAAGGGCAAGAAACTGCAGGTACAACAGACTAGTTTTGTTCCATTGGAGGAACCTTGGCAGAGCATAAAATCTTTTTGAACTGAACTTGCAGAAGGGCAATATAATACTGAGTAGATATATTGAATTAAAGCCACAAGATGGGAATCCAGTAAGCTGAAATAAATTAAATAAAACTCCCTGCAAAAGCAACATAACCTCGGCTGATCTCCAGACCTTCATTGGCATGCAGTCTACCACTTAGTTCACTGGTGGTTTCCTTCTCCTGAAGGAAAGCAAAGCTTTGTTTAGATACAAATTGCTTCAGAGTTACTGCATTATTCATTTGGGTCTTTATGTACTCGGCTGAGTGTGCTGCACAATGATATCTGACTTCATTTTTACATAGAGAGAGGCACTTCTAATGTAATACAGGGTGTCTTTTATTTCTGTTGATCCGAATGGATGTGAGGAAGCTTTTCACTTCTTGCAAAAACAACGTTGTAATGTTTGATCATTACAGCTAGCAGTCACATCTAATTCCTCTCAGTTTCAACGCCTTTCTCCTCTCGCAAGTCAACATGACTTTTGTTGTTTAAACCTTCCCTACCTGAGTGATCATCCCTGATGATGCATTCAAGCAGCAGAAACAAAACAAAACGACATGGAATTTAATTTTTCTGTACATATAAGAGATAGATGTCCCAGGCCTATCAAATAATCTGGGTACAAGAATTACTGACCCATTTCCACACAGACGCTCAAACTTGCAAAGTTTACCTCCTTTTGGAAGATTGCACTTCTTACAATTCAATCTTTTTTCTTTTCCTTTTTTTTTTTTTTTTTTTTTTTTTTCTTCTCTTTCTCCCCGGCCCTGCAGAGAGATTACTTGTCGCTTGAGCTTGTGGATGGCAAAGTGAGAGTGACAGTGGATCTAGGTTCAGGACCCCTTGCCCTTACAACAGAAAACCGTTACAACAACGGGACGTGGTATAAAATTTCATTCAGCCGTAACAAGAAACAAGGTAGGCAACAGGCTAAAAAAAAACCAGGTGACTATATGTTTGCAAATGGAAATAACAAAAATCTCCACAGGGAATGTCACTGCAACCAAATTTGGTCACTTCCAAAGTGGAATTTCTTGGTTTGATGAGGAATTGACTTGGTTTAGCACATCCTTTCTGTGGTTCTTATGAGGAGCAGTTACGGTAGAAGTAGTCAGATTAATACATCTCAATAGTTGTTTAAACAGGAAAGATTTTTGTGCAAGTCTCTACAGGAGGGATCACCTTTTTGGTTCTTCATTTTTGTAGCACCTAGTACAATGGAATTTTGGGACCTATGGTTGGGAAGTAATGCATTACCAATAATAGGTATTAATAGCTATAACATATTCTAGTATGTATATTTTACTGTAGACTTCCACAGATTTGGGTTTGGCACGAAAGAATGAATCAGATGATTAACAAAGCAGCTGAAAGTATGATAAATTATTCATGCCAAAAAAAGATGATTGTTCACACAAATATGACTCAATAAATACATTTTCCTGTATTAGAAACAAGACTGCCAAAATGGAAGGCAGCATATTAGTGCCCTTCTCCTGATCTTTGCCCTCCTTTCTTTGCAGGAATTTTGGCAGTCACTGATGCATACAACCTTAATTATAAGGAAACCAAGCAAGGAGAATCTCCTGGGGTTGCCTCAGACCTGAACCGCTCTGATAAGGACCCAATTTTCATTGGAGGGCTGCCGAGGTCGAGGGCTATGAGGTAGGTCCGAGGCTGCGGTTGGGATCAGAGGCAGCCTCCTGTTTTACCCTTCCAAGGAAACCTGCTGCCGTGCCCAGGATAAAACTTCTGCTTCAGAAAGGAATTCTCGTAGCTCAGCTTTGAAACTTGGAGCAGAGGTAACAGATCAGCAGAAGCCAGTGTAAAAGTATAATTCTCTAGTTCATACTTTTTTGTTGCCCTCTCTGTTTAACATGTAAATCCACATGTCTCCCAGCGTCTTCGCTTTGGTGCAAGCAGGAACATGACTGAAACAAAATGTAATTAAACTGCCTCCTAGCTCCTGGCAATGGAGTGTAGTGCAGGCCATTATTTCGACTTCTGCAGTTATCGCTCTCCAATGCAGATCTGGTGATGTTTGCTGGCATAGCAGCCCGTAAGGAGTTGTGGCAAAACAAGGCTTTAGATTTCTCTTTCTGTTTTGTTTCAGGAAAGGTCTTAATAGCAGAATGTATGTGGGATGCATCAAGAATCTGGAAATATCCCGTTCAATATTTGACTTGCTCAGAAATTCATACGGTGTAAGAAAAGGCTGTGTATTGGAGGTAGGAGACCCTTAGATTTTATGATCTGTTAATTCTCATTATTGAACAATGAATAGTGATGTTTATGAAAGAATATAGTGAGTTGGGCTGATCTTGAAAAGTTCTTAGCTAGTCTGTCCTTGAAATTATGTTTCTTGCTGAGTTCTGTGTTAAGGACAGTGATTATTTTTCTTCCCTATAAAACAGCCTATTCGTAGTGTGAACATCCTGAGCAATGGATATATTGAGTTGGCACCGAAGTCCCTGAGTCCAGAATCAGAACTGATGGCGACTTTTGCAACAAAGAACAGCAGTGGTATCATCTTAGCTGGACTCAGCAGGGGGCTGGAGAAGCGACGACGCAGACAAGCACATTTGGCAAGTACCAAAACCAAAGCTTTTTTGGTTTTGTTTTGTTGTTGCCATTTGTATTTCCAAATGACGAGTCTAACTTATCAATGTGACCTGGAAAGAATGAGAAAGAAAAATCTGCTTGGTTTGGGAAAACCCAAATGTAGGGGCTAGGTAGGGAGCAGAGGACATTCATCATAGCAGAAGGAAGGTAAAGGATCAGTTAGCAGAGAACTATTATAGCTAATATCACCTGGAATGTTTTGGGAACAAGAAAGAAAACTGCTCATTAAATGCACCTGGTGTACTGCTTTTGCCCTCCAGTAATCAGAAGTAGCTGCTGAAGGTTGTGAGGAAAACAGTTCTGTGGTTGGCTATTGTAGAGCTCCTGTAGTCCAAGACCAAACACTTAATAGCATCAGCTAGATCTGGCCCATCTTAACTTCCTTCCTGTAGGGAGATTAAGAAAAATTACATTTTTATCTGAATTTTGATCGGGACCAGACAAAATTTTCATCTTTCACATCTTCCCTTGGAAGGCTTTGCTCTCTGAGGATTACCAATACATGTCTGCTAGTCTTTGAGTTTCATTAAGAAGTTTGTTTACAACAAAGCTGGAGGTAAATTTGTTCGATTTAAGCAATGAATGAGTTAAAGGAAGTTGAGTTGCTGTTAAAAATTAATCTTCTGATAAAATCCACAGCCTTTCTTTTCCATCATGCTGATTGATGGTCATCTCACAGTGCATGTTAACGCTGGAGATAGAGCAAGTACCAGAAAAGTGGTGCTTCGGTCTCCTAATGGAACATACGGTGACGGACAAGAACACTCTGTGATCCTAATCCGGCATAAGAGGTACCTGTAACTGCTTGCTTAATTACTATATGTCATTGTCACTTCACTGTGCTCTCTGAGAAACTGTCATTGCTAGTTCATTAGATGAAATAATCAAGCCTGTGTTTTTCTACTGTTGATGGAGGTGTCCTGATTTACATGGTAATGGCATACAGCACACAGCCGCTGATGAAGTTGTATTTAAAAGCTCTCTTGAAATCTCTAGACAGTTTGGGCCACTTGAGTACAGCATACTAAATAGTGTTAGAAAAAATACAGCTATAAAAATAGTTTCACAGAATCACAGAATGGTTGAGGTTGGAAGGGCCCTCTAGAGATCACCTAGTCCAACCCCCCTGCTCCAGCAGGGACACCCAGAGCACGGGGCACAGGGCGGCATCCGGGCGGGTTGGGAAGATCTCCAGAGAAGGAGCCTGCACAGCCTCTCTGGGCAGCCTGTTCCAGGGCTCTGTCACCCTCACAGGAGAGAAGTTCTTCCTCATATGGAGATGGAACTTCCTGTGGAGATGGAACTTCCTGTGTATCAATTAGTACTCGTTACCCCTTGTCTTCTTGCTGGCCACTACCAAGAAGAGTAAAGATATTCAGAATATCTAAAGAAGGTCCTTCAGTTTTAAGAAGATCTAAAAATCATGAAAGTCATGGGATCTTTATGCTTTAGAACTTGGCATGTCCAAGGCTGAATGAATGTTTTTCCTTTGAAAATAAATGTCTGAGACACTTTGTCGAATGTTTTTCTACTTTATCTTTTCAGGATCATAACAGTACAGGTGGATGAAAGTAACCCTGCAGAGCTGAAGCTTAGTTCATCAGCAGAAATGAGCCCCCTGAATATTTCCAACTTCTATGCTGGTGGCATTCCAGCAGGAGAGGGCATCTTTGGGCTAAGAATGGCTGGTTCCTTTCATGGCTGTATCAGCAATCTCATTTTTAACAAGGAGTAAGTCAGAGCGATAACAGCCCTGTTTAGTATATGCAGGAAAGCTGCATATAGTCATTATTAATTGTAGTGATCTATTTTATGACATTGTCCATTTATCTTTCACATAAGGCGAGAGTGCTACTGATGATCTACTGAGTGTTTACTGGGTAAAATGGATGCTGAATATTACCAGTTACATTTCCATATAGCATTAGAAATGTCTGTAGCATGAATAGAGACACTACACATGAATAGAGACATTGTGTCATATAGTTTCATTTGCATATGCAGGTGCAATAATTTTCCTGGAATATTGTCTGTGAATATTACTCTCATAGAGAGATTTATATATCACTTTTCAATCTTTTCTTTTCACTGCCCCAATCCTTTCCTTGTCTTCTGTTATTAGTGAAAGAACTTGTAAAATACTCTCCCCATGTTTGCAAAATATAAGGATTTGGGATTTCACTTCTTTAAAATGTAGGTTTTTAAAATGCAGGCTTTTGGATTTCACCACTTCCATGAAGTATGAACATGTGGATATGGACAGCTGCTTTCTGTCAGGGAAGCCTAAACCAGCCTTACAGCCAGAAACCACTGAGAGTCAACCTCAACTTCAGGTTTTGCCAGTTCCGCAGAGGCCTCTTACAGATACAAAAAAAGTATGTGTTAAAGCAGAACTCTATTGCCTCTTTATGAAAGCACTGAGGAGAACTAGATGCCTTTTAGCTGTGTTGAGGTTTTTTTGAAACATGGATTGTATATGTTTGCTTCTTCTATGGTATGGAAGGAGTCAGCAAATGTGAATTTAAAGTGATAGTTCCTTACAGAAACACTGGGATATAAACCTGTCTAGCAGCCAGCTGGCCTTCTGGAAAGGAAACGTGATAAGGTTTACTGTTGTTCAGCCAGCAGCACTAGAAAGAGAAAACGAAAGAAAGAGTAGAGTAATAATCCTGCAGCAGAATGACTTGACGGTATTTACTGTCTTGGGTATGTTCCCTGCTAACGTGATTGCATGTTGGGATTTGTATTAGCTGTGCAAGTCAACATTTGCATTTTCCTGGTCACACACGTGCAGTGTCAAGGAGGAGGCAGAAGCCATTGCAGAGATGTTTCTGAATGCGCCTTGCATGACACCTGTTTCTTCTCACATACTCCTCTTCCCAAGAGTGAATGCTGCGTCACTTCTCTCCCTCTGCAGCTGCACATCTTTTTGATGAAGTGTTTCCAAAGTATCTTGTAATCATTTTCCTGAGGCAACAGAATGCAGGTTTTTATGCATTTCATACAACTCTGGCTATAAAAAGAAATAAGCTGTCTTTCTTATAGCTAAAGTATAGCTTTGGGTTATACTCTGTTACACAGCTCTTTATCCCCTAAATCATAACAAAAATGTGCGTACTCACTAAATGGGAAAATATTTCTACTCAGTCCTTAGATTTTTCACACTGAAATTATATTTTGTCTTCTCACATTTTCTACCAAAACGGTTATCAGTTAAGAGAAATGATGAGTGGCTATGTTTCAAGCTAAATGTTTCTCAATAGGAAAGACCTGCGCTCTCAGTGAGACATAGCTTAATCATAGTAACTCATTCACTTTGAGCCTAATAATAGCTCAAAATGTTTGGGAGTTTAGCTAATTGATGTTACTGTATACTTTTTGATTTTCAAGTGGCTCAGTTTGGCTCCTTACAAAATTCAACACAGATATGTTGCTGCTCAGCCCTGCTACTCAGCACCAACATGTTTGATGCCTCCTGATACCATTCTTTTTAATAAAGTCCTTTCATTAATAGGTTGTTTGTGCAAAAGATGAGATACCCAATCATGTTCAAGGTGCCCATCAGTTTGGACTTGCCAGAAGCAGTCACTTAACACTGCTCTTCAATCAGTCTACTGTAAGGAAGAAGTGAGTATATCTGGAATCACACATGCATCAGGCACCCAGAAAAGACTCATTTTTAATTTTAGCACTTCTGCTGCAAACATAGGTCTAACGGCATTGCAGAGGATTGATGCTGTGCTGTCCTAATGTTGTGTGTCCCCCTAAAATAGCTCCTCTGTGAAGAGCTAGCCTAGAAGCAGCTCCTTTATCCATCAGCCTCTGTTCTCAGTCTGCCCACTGTATCCCAGCAAGCCTGGCTGTAGTGCTGGATGTCACCACGCCAGCCTGGAAGTCACTGCAATCAGCAGGGCTGCAGCCACAAACAGCTGAGCTCTTACAGCCCAGCTCACTAAAGTGCTTCTTGAGTCTCTGACTGGCACCAGCCTGATTTCCACTATGAAATATCTTACAGGTGGGGCTTTTGCAGAATCAATGCAAATTTAACTTTTCTGGACAGTATTTCACATTACAATAATAAGTTGGTTGAGGCTTTTCTCTGCCTCCAGAGAAGCTTTTTAGGGGATGCAGAAAAAGATACCTATTGGTAACAGTACTTTTTTTGTCTAGACTTTCAGTCCAGCTGAATCTCAGAACATTTGCCTCCAGTGGCCTGATTTACTACATGGCTCACCAGAACCAGGTTGATTATGCAGCCTTACAGCTTCACGGAGGACAGCTCTATTTCTCATTTGATCTAGGCAAAGGAAAAGCAGTAGCTTTTCATCCTGCTGTTATCAGTGATGGAAAATGGCATACGGTAGGTACTCACCAGTCTTGTACTCTCACTTTCTCTTCCCTGGAGTTACTGGGTTGTTTTTTCATTGTCACTACACTTTTTATGTCTTGAAAGCAAACAGGTTATGAAACCATTCAGATTACTTGAGTAAAATTACCTCCTTTTTTTTTCAGTTCTAATTAATTATGCAGTGACTCCAGCATCTAGCTACTGTATCTCAAGTTATTTAGAAAAGAAATATTCACCAACTATGTAGTAAGCATAGCAGTCATCCTCACCAGCTACGGATTTTGAGTATCAGGTAGTATTTGTGGCTTTCTCCTGAGCTCCCCAGCTCTGCTGGCTCTTGCTTCCTAGGTGAGAAATATATGTGGTATCTGCTCAAGTTTTAAAAGCAGCTCTTGCCAGATAAATTTTCCTTTGGTCAGGTGAGGATGACCGTGTTCATCCTGCTAAGCTTCCTTTCACTTTTCCACATGTGGAGCCCTAACCTCAGGAAGGGACTTTGTGGTACAAGGCAACTGATGACACAGAGCTGCCCCTCTCCTAGGTGACCCAGAAATCATCAGTGTTATTTTTGCCCTCCTAACATAACCAGCAGAATAAAAAGAAGGAAAGCATAGAGGAAGCAAATGTGGATTTATCTGTGATATCTCTCTCTGACATAAGCTCTGCTGCCTGCCCTGAAGGAAAGAACACTCCAGAATTACAGCTGCTTGTTTAAATTTAAACATACTCTCATAAAAGCTCATTCTCGCACTATCAACCTTTCAAGAGATGAACCGGTGATCTACTTTTGCTACACACGGCATAAAAATATGAGCTTTAACCTTTTTTTCTGAAATTAAGGCTGAGTCACACCACTTCACCAGAGCTGAGGAGGATTATTGCAATAACTTTATGATCAATTCAAGATGATATGTATTGCTGCCAAAGAAGCTCTTTTTCTTCCCCTTCTCAGCTGTATGCTTGTATCACCCTACTGAACTGCTTTCTCCCTTTACCAGTCCAAGTGTTCAAGAAGCTTCTTTCTGAACCCAGTCAGGATTCTGGCTGGATGTAGAAGTAACCCGGGAAGAATATTTGGTTAGTCTGAACTCAAATTGGTTCCTTCACCTCCACGTGAGCACTTGTTCTAGTTCTGGGAAAGCACAGCGGCGTAAATGAACAAGGGCAGACTAAGCTGATAATATTTTAGTTACAAATTCAGCACGGCCTACAATAAAAGTACAGCTAGGAGCATGCACGTCAGAGGACTAAGGTAGCTCCACCAGTGGACAGCACAATATTCCAGAAGATCAACTCAGCCATGTACTCAAATCCTTAGTCAATAAACTGGTGGTTTTAAATAATCATTAAGACCTTGAAATGCTTACACAGGACAACAGGCAATCATCATTGGCCCTTGGGGGACAAAAAAAGCAATATAGCTACTCATTGGCATTGTGAAAGGACCTCATCTTCAGAGCAAATTTCAAGATGATGCCCCGGTGCAGTATGTCAAAGCAGTCTAACATTTAAAATCATCTTGCTCGCTTCTGTGGTAAGTGATGACTCAATAAGTGAATCAACATAGCATTTACATACCTCTATGTTTTTCCAGGTAAAGACAGAATACATTAAAAGAAAAGGTATAATCATCGTGGATGGGAAAGAATTGATGGCCGTCAATGTTCTGGGTGATGGTAGCACTTTGGATGTGGAGGGAAAGCTGTACGTGGGAGGACTCCCCTTGGACTATGTGCCGAAGAGTCTTGGGAATGTAAGCAGTTTTTTTTTTTTTTTTTCTCTTGTTATTTTGCAGTGTTAAAATGGATGTACAGCATCAAACCCATTTAGTCCAGTATCCTGTCTCTGTTAAGAGCAAAACCCCAAGTATTTTTTTTCCCCAAGGAAAAAAACAACAAAGAAAATAGTGACTCTTTGCCAGATAAATCTTTTCAGCATTTAATGGTTTAATGACTCCTTGAGCTAGAGCTTGTCTCTTAGTTGTCAGCAGGCCTTGATAGATTTTTCTTCTATCAATCCCTTGTTAAAAAGGAATAAAGATTATTAATTCCCATTCTTCAAATATAAAAAATATGATGTAGATCCTCACAGACATTTTGGTACATAAAACCTATTGGATCCAGGTAGGAATTTGATACCTTAAATAAAAGGCTGGGTTTAAGTGTCTGAGATTAAAGCGTACTTCCTACAAATGCGCATTTAGAAAGAAGGTTTTGTCACCTTGCTCCTTGTTCAAGCCTGTTATCTTAGAGAGGATGCTGATATTGATAGTGGTGTTTCAATTCCTCTTTGTACTCTTCACCCTTGCTTTTTCCATAACTGGGTTTTAATACTCTGAATTTGTAGTTATTGAAAACAGTGAGAAGTGAATCTCATCACTGTATAAAACTCTGGTGATCCAGACTTGCAGTGTATCTTAGAAAATATTCCTTTGCTTTTTTCGTTAATTTACTGAAGCATTGGGCATCGATATTGGGCATCTCCCAGCTCTCGTTCAAGCACATAATATACTTTGTAAAGAATGCTTATAATGTAAAGCTGTCTGTTGCAAAATAGTTAGCTCTGTACATTATAGAGTATATACTGTGTATAGAGTATATACTGTTTCTCTGTAATATTTATTTTGACTCTGTAAGGCATTGTATACATTTGTAAACTTAAATAAGCAAAGGGTATAAACAGAAATGCAATTACATAAATATTTTAGGTTCTGCTTTATTGTGTTCAGAGAAGTTTTAATTTACAGTGACATTGGGTGAATCACTGAGAAAAGCTCCCAGCAGTTTGTACTGTGCTTAACTCTTCTATTTCCACGTGCTTAGGTGACTCACAGTATTCCTGCCTGCATCGGCAGCATGACAATCAACAGCAAGCAACTGGACAAGGAGAGCCCTGTCTCCATCTTTGCAGTGAAAAAATGCTATGAGACAGTGCAGGAAGGCACTTTCTTTGATGGGAGTGGCTTTGCTGCCCTTGGTAAGTGCCATTAAATGAAAGCCATACCTTACCGGATTATTGTTTAGGTCTTGTCAGAACTGTATGTAATTAATGGACCACTCGCTCAGCAACTGTGTGACTTGCTCTCTGGTTCCCTCCATAGCCTGTGTCCAAAGGTGGCCATTTCCACAAAGCACTGTTTGCCACAGATGAAAGATGTAGTGAATTCTAGCAGTGCGGAAAGGAATGATAGCACCTTTGTATTCACACCTTTGTATTCGCTAGCTGAAGATAACCATGTTTGTGACAACAGGCTGAAGTCTGTTTAGGGGCAGGGAGGCAATAGACATAATGGAATTATGGAATAACATGAAGGATTACAGAAATTTGCACTCTTTACTCTTTCTGCAACAAATAAGCTTCAGTGTATTAAGTCTAAATGAATGAAGGAAAACTTGGGGAATCTACACGTGCGCGCACACACACGCGTACAATATGTAAATTTTAACTTTGGACAATTTAGGAATAATTTTACAGAGGTGTAGCAAGATCCTATCCCAGCAGTAATGAATTACTTTTTAGGCCCTTTAATGGGGCTACTGATGAATTTTACTCTCTAGTTTGGGTAACAAATCTTCTGTTAAAAGCTTGTAACTTCTCTCAGTCAAAGAAGGTTACAAAGTGCGGTCTGACGTGAACATCTCTCTGGAGTTTCGTACCACCGCGGCGCATGGCGTTCTCCTGGGGATTAGCAGTGCCAAAGTCGATGCTGTGGGACTGGAGATTGTCAATGGCAAGGTAGGCCATAGACACTCCACAGGTTTGCTTAAAACGGGGCGCTCGGAGTTGTTGTGTAGCACTAACCATCCATCGGTAAAACATAATGCGGGCAAAACAGCAGGACAATGTGCCTATGAAAGTAGTATGGAATAGACTTTCAGTCTTAAATTTCCTCCTCATCATTGCCTGTAAAAATGTGAGAGTGGCATAAATCATGGGAAATTTTTGCCTTTTTAGTAGGTGTTATTCATGTTAACTGCAGCCATTCTGACCTCCTTTGCTTTATTCCTGATGCCACACTACATATCCTCTGTGTTAGACTAAATATATTCCTTTTTTGTAGTATAATACTTTTTTGCTCTAAAGCTAAATTTGCCCTTGTCAAGTACATTACTGCATGTACAAAGCCATCTCTTCTGTAATCTCTTCTTCAATATTCGTGGGCAATTCCCATGGTAATTAACTCTCTCACAACTTCTACTAGCCATTACGCTTCATAACCAACAAAGAGAATACCTTTTGTCAACCAATACAAAGGTCACCACTCATTTCCTGCACAAAAATGTATATTTGATTGCTCTTAAGTATTTCCTTTTCTCAGAAATAACTCATTTTTTATTCAAAACTTCCTCGCCAGAGAAACTTATCAATCACTCCGGAGGATGCACTTTCTCTGTTGATGTTTACACAGAGCTGAGGAAATGCTCTGAAAAATTAAATACATAAATAAATCAATGCAAATATTGGCAATTTTAAGTGCTTTTAGTCTCTTTGTCTTCAGCTAGGTGCTATAGATCTTCTTTCAAATCTTAAGTCTCAGCTTCTCTGAGAAAAAGGACTTGATTTATATTTGTAAGAAATGTTTAGTCTCAAGTAGAATGTACCAAGCTAACCAATGAATCAATGCATGGCTAGATATAAATCTTTTAGATTTTAAAGATATTTCAGTAAGGACTCACAGTCAGTCTGTCAAAGCAAACATTAGCTTTGCATAATTACCAAACATTTATTAAAACGGAAATTTCTGCAGTAGCATGATTGTGCTTTTATCTAGACAAGTTAGTTCATGTATTCTTAACTTTGTATCTTTATTGGCATCTGTTTATACAGGTTTTATTCCATGTTAACAATGGAGCTGGCAGAATAACAGCCACATACGAACCACGAGTTGCAAATAGCTTGTGTGATGGAAAATGGCACATGCTTCAAGCAAACAAAAGCAAACATCATATTGCACTGATAATTGATGGGAATTTGGTTCAAACTGATAATCCCTATACCCAGTCAACATCTGCAGATACAAACAATCCCATTTATGTTGGAGGCTATCCTGGTAGGTACAATAATATTTCTCTTTCCTTCTCTCTGTCTCTCTCTCTCTGTCTCTCTCTCTCTCTCTCTCTCTCATAAGAATGAATCATGACTCTTTCTCTCTGTCTTAAAAAATGAGTCATGAAAGTTCATGATTGTAAATCACAGTATCTGTTTTCCACGGTGTCACTGAGATCATAGCCTATTAGTATTTCTGTGTATCATAGAGGAGGAATGCGTTTAGCTGTTGATGAGTGTCAGCGAGACCAGCTGAATTCATCTCACTTCCCTACACAAAGCTGCTCCTCAGCTTTCGAGAAGGATTTCCTTCATATGGTTTCCTTTTCACCGCCTGTCGTAGGCTCCCCAGCATCCTTGCCTGTGTGCCTTGTGTGGTTGTTTTGCATCCAAATTCATATTAAGTCTTTCCTTTACATTTGCCTTGGTAAGGTTTCTACCATGGTCTTCGCTGCTTTATTTTTGCTAATGGTGTGTGTTGGGGCTGTGCTGGCAAAAGTCAGGCTGTGGCAGGTGTACATCTATTTCCTTGCTCTCTGCAACTTTCTTTATGAAATAACTGTTTGTCATCGTAATATGATGATAATATAAAAGAGGCAATATAAAAATATCTAATATAACTATTTTTAAAATGTGTGACTCATCAGTTGATAATTTGAGCCAAGACTATTCATTAAGAGGGCTGGATTTTTAACACCATGAGCTTGGTATTGCAAGCAAACACTAAAATACTTATGTATAGCTTTTTCAAGACCACATCAATTTTCAGTATCTCATGCTTTTAAATGTAGCATCAAATGTCTTTATAAATTTGTCTCTGAAACAACTGTTACAGTTTATGAGCTCCAATATTTCCATTTGTGTATAAAGTTCAGGGTGATGAGGTCTAGAGGGCAAGCTTGGCTTTTAAACATTTGGAAAGCTTTAGGGATAATGGCTTGAAATGTTCCAGAACTTTCTCTTGGACAAGGTTTTGGTGCATTAGGAAGATTGAATTAATCCTAATTAAACAAATCTTGATTTTTTTTTCTTTTTCTAGAATCCTCATGAGATCTTGTCAGCCTCATGAGCCTTGTCAGCTTTTTTTTTTTTTTTTTTTGTTTTTTTTTTAAGTAGGATAACATAATACTACTTGTTGATCTTTCAGTACTCTGTGTGGCAAAAGTTAAGAGATCACAGAGAAGAGTGAAATTCTTTAGTTCAGTTGAATGCTGCAGAAAGTGTAGAGTACGGTTATGTGCAACGAGGGTTGGAGTCAGTACCAGCTCCATATTTTGGTTTGTCAAGGCAGTCCATGACTTTGCAAGGCTCAGCCTTTGCTTCATATTCTGCCAGTCCCACTTTTTACAGGGGAGACACCTGTGCAGAGTGGCTTCCCCCACTTCCCTTTCCTCATATTATCCCCTGGGGAAAATTATTTGTAGAACCTCTGAGTAAATTAACCCTTAATCTAGCTCAGTGCATGACTCATGCCTGAAGGCAGCAATGAGTGCTCTTGGTGGGAGTGTGCCTAGGTCATCCAAACACAAATCGAAGGTGGTGCTCCTCAGACATTATTTTTACACCTCTTTTGGGAGGGAGGGGGAAGAGGTTAAAGAATAATCCAGGTCTTTGTGTTGTTTCAGCTAACTGGGAAGAGATTCTACATATTTCATATTTGTTTTTCAGCTGACGTGAAGCAAAACTGCCTCACAAGCAAGAGCTCATTCCATGGCTGCTTGAGGAACCTCACGTTGACCAAGGGCCAACAGGCAGAGTTGGTTGACTTCAGCAGAGCTTTTGACCTGCGTGGAGTCTTTCCTCATTCCTGCCCAGGGGTTGAGCACTGAACTGTAGCAAAGCCTTTCTGGACTGAGAGAAGTTTTTTTGTTGTTGATCTGTTATTTTTCACTCTCATTTGTTAATGCAGTTTTTGGTGAGAGTTTGCATCTCTCAAGATTTCTGGTTTTCTGGTGGTTTTCCAACTCAGGTCTTTTTTTTAGTCAAAAGCTCTATGTTTGCATTTTAACTAAAAATTTTAAACAACAAATACCTCTAATACAATGTTAATGTCATTAATTGGGTATTTTTCTTTTGGGAATTTTTATTAATGAGTGTTTACAGTATGTGTTTGCTTGATTAGTTGACAGTATTTCATTTTATTGTATGTTGGTCTTTTTATAAGAAGGTGATAATTTTGGACCACATAATAAAACTGCAATAAACTGCATAATATTGTGTATAGTAATTTGTACATTTAAATTAGAAAAGAGCCAGAAGGTATGAAGTAGGAAATAGAATTTGGTAGAGTCCAGTAGAGGGAGCAGGAGACTAACAATGTAATTTTGAAGGTATCAGATTCAGAGTTCAATGAACAGAATTTTCTCATTTTTGCTTCATATGATAATTCTGATCCGTTTTCCTACTGCTTAATACCCAGTGCTCCTGGCCCCCATTAGAGGCCCACGCGCCTCTAGTATTTTCTGAAGAGCCACAGGATAAGCCACAATTCCACAGCAGAGACATGTGAAATGCTGTTTTGGTGAAGAAACTATTTGGGTATGAATTATGACTGTTAAGAACTAATACATGTAATTTTCTTGGGAAACCAGTATTGCTTATAAGGACAGGGAAGTATCATCGGCGCCCTGCTATTCCTAATTCACAGGTTCGGCATTTCTGTCTGTATTTTTTTTTACTGCGCTGTCCTCTTGCAGAAATGAGGTTTCCAGTAGTTGCGCTTGAGCCAATTTGGGGAAGTGCACACTTGTGACTCAAGCAAGGACATGCATTCATTTATCAGCTGGATCACTGAGCAGCTGTCAGATGTGGCTAGTACTTGAATATTGATCTAGAATGTGTTTAGCTCTTTACTTACCTCTCCTTTTTTGCCCGCTTTAAGCTAGTAGTATTGTTTCTTTCCTTCTTTTTACAATTTTGTCTGGCATTTACTATGATCTTAGAATTCCTTTTAAGGTCAATTGCCCTATTTAGTTCATGGTAGTTAAAAAAAAAAAAACAAAAAAAAAACAAAAAAGCCCTAAAAAATACTGGCTGCAAGGAAACACAGAAGAAATTTGTCATTGATTTCAGTGTGGCAGGATTCCAAGCAACGTCCTTTTGCACCTTGCATCTGGGTTGTTCAAGAAAAGAGAATTGCTCTTGGAGTCAAGAACTACCATACTTGAGCAAGGATGGTAGATCACAGTACTTTATAGTGCTTTGCAGCTTCTCAGTTGCTGTAACAAAGGAGTTGCTTTTAAAATTCACCCCTTTTCCCCAATTTTTTTCATCTGCTTCTGTCAGAAAACCATGTGTTTAGGAGTCAGAGAGGTTGTTTTGTTTGTATTGTTTTTATTTTTGACGTGGATACAATACAATGAACACATTCTACTGTACAAATACACTAATGGGTGGGCTTACTTCAACAAAACATTTAACATTATAATGAGGAGGGTGAGGGAAACATACATACAAACATTTTGCTTTGATTAGTGGCATTGTATTATTTTCCAGAGAAGACACACATTAATGGAAAGCCATTGAAAAATAAAAACTGAAACATAATATGTTTGAGTTTTTTAGCTCTTAACCCCAAGATCTTATCTTGCAAGGTTCATATTACAAGCAGTAACTGAGGCAATATGGTTTGGACAAAATTTCATCAATACGTTGCAATACATATTGTAATATATATATTTTTAGCTAATTTCCAACTCCTGCCCATTGTAAGGAGAAACTGTTTAGTAGTGTAAAAAAATTAAATGGTAGACACAGGTGAAATTAATAGGAAAAAAACTTTGGGATAAGAAACCTCTAAGCCAAAATGTTTTTTTTCCTGGAAAATGCAGAATGAGGTAGTTCACAGTATGCATAGACACAGACACATCTGCACACACCGTACGTTATAAAGACATTACCTGTATAAACAGATTAGAGCATTCCAGTCTGCTTCCAATACCTACCTTTTGGCAATACTCTCTATAGATATGGTTGATATGCAAAATACTATCTTTGTAGAACCACAGAGTATGTAAATGCATTGAGGTCTCTTTGGAGTTTGCTGAAAAGGTTTCTCCCTGCATGCTACCACTTTTAATAACTTTCCACGTATGTTGCTTTGATGACAATACTGTGACAACTTTGGTTTGACTGAAATTCCTGTTAGGAAGAGCAAACTCTAGGTGTTTCCACCAGCATTTCTAAATACAAGTTTTAAAGCTGAGACATCAAATTTTAAAATATCAGAGTGATTTCTGAGTTTGTTTGACACATTAATTAAAGTTAGTATACCACAAGAACACAAAACAATGTAATGTGTAAGAGTATTTACCAAAATACGCATGGGTCATTGTGTACTGCTCTCGTTTGCAGCAAAAAAGAATTTTTCCACTTTGTTTCAGAGATAGCAGGTGTTTGGCTGTATTGTAGCAGTCTGGGCACTGCATGTAGAATCTAGTTCATCTGCTAATATGCATGTCTTACATAGTTGTAGGCAACTTCAGTATAAAACAAGTGTTCATAGGATGGATATCATTGTATCAGATGTAGCTTTTCCTCAGTTGCAAAGTGGAAAGAGATGAAGGTGTTCCAAAAAGCCCTTGCATTCTTTGCGAAGGGTGGTGAGATTTATTTAAGAAATGTTTTTGGTGAAATCCTCATTTCAGAGTCCAGAACATACTAAGCAATTTTCAGTTTGAACCTATAGGTGCTCAGTGCTCCTATAGGTGCTCTTTTCGCTTGCATGGCTACTGAGAACACAGTCTGTAGTGAGTGGGAAAACAGGGAAGGTCAACGTGTCTGGCTGAAAGTACTGTAGAAAAAAATTTCTTGTTTGCTACTACAATTCAGATCCTTTAGTCAACCTTCAGGCTTTTTCTATAGTCATAAAAGCTCTTTTGTTGGTCATAAATACATTGATGCTTAGCATTTATATTGTGCTCTTCATATTCAAAGCACTTTCCACATAACATCCCTTTGCTGAATTTGTCCCTCCTAGACAGATGTTAATAACTCCTGTTCCACTCAGGGAATTACTTGAATGTGTCTGAGAGCTGAATTTAACTCCAACTAATTCTCATGTTACGTGTATAAGGAAAGAGTAGCACAGAAACCATAGGAGAGCGAGCTGTCCATGGCCACAGAGGGAACTAAAGCGAATCAAGAACAAGGCATGTGACAGAAAGTCAATGCTTAGTCCTGTGAACAAATGACAGATTTACAATCTCTCATATACTTAAAATAAATAGTTGTCAAAACAAGCAGTGTATTTTACAGGACAACTGTCCTGGTCTTAGCCTGGCTGTACCTATGCAGCCATTAGTGTTAAGGAAAAAAAAATGCTCAAAAAATAAAAATTACATTGAGCTTTAAAGAAAAGAGAATACTGTTGCTAAATTTTACCACAGTTTGTCTCAAGAAGGAAAGAACAGAAGAAAGACATCTGTCTGCTGTACACATTTTTGTTGCTGGCAGAATTTCTGATGGAGGTTGATTTCTCTCACAGAATGCTAACAAGGAAAGTTAAATACTGGGGACCATGATTAACTTTGAACCGAAAGTAGGGTTTCTAAATTGTGAAAATCACTGTGGTGCAGATCATCACAAGTTAGAGGCTTTCTCTGCAGGACAACGTACTCCAAGGTCACTTCAGGGGCTTGTTTTATAACCCCCTTCCATTCCTACCACATGGGTATAGCAGAAGCCTCTGCCCTATGTGTGCATCCAGGTTTTCAGACTTATTGATCAGACTGTGGGTGAATTCACCATGCAGGACAGTCTTGCAATGTCAGGGATGTCACATTAAATTTGATGACACTAGTTCCTTTTTTTTTTTTTTTTTTTTTTTCAGAAGGCAAAGCTGAAAAAATAATTCTTCTAGAGACTTAAGATTTCCATACTGAGCAAAGTTATACAAAGTTACCCTTAGTTATACAAAGGGTAGCCAAAAACACCCAAATACTTGGAGAATGCTGCTCACCCTTACGGCAGACTACGAACTGGACTGGATGTACAGTATTATATTTGTGCTGTTCCTAATGCAGTTCACTCTTTCTCTAGGCTTATGGTTTTTTCAGAGACTGTAAATGACCTGTGAAAGGAGCTACGATTTGTTACTTATTTGTAAAATTCCTAACAGAGCTGAGCCTATCTTAGGTACAACTTTAGGCCCCAATTTGTAAATGTTCAACAGTATTAAATCCCTCTGCTCACTGGAAGCTCTTACTCTTATAAGATCCAAACAAGGATCCTTCTTCTCAGTGCTGCTGAATACTATAAAAGCTGCTTACATATTAAAACTAAAATAAACAAAAGAAAAAGAATCAGGTTACAAATTAAGAAATGATAAAGTTTAACAAAAAAATGTCTTTAAGTGGCACCATTAACACATATGTCATATTAATTATTGAATTCCACAGATTTAGGTCTATGTGAAAGATGAAAAAGGTCTTTTACTTAGATACTAAGTAAAAGATGGAGCGAGGAAATATGCCTCTCTCCTGTAGCATTTGTATCCTGGAGCTATCATGGTGTGCGTGGTAGAGGAAGGAGGGAGCAAAAAATGGTTAGCGGTACTGCAAATACGTAGCGTAACGTGATCCAGACAGATGGTTTCAGAAGACAGACAGACTGCACAGTGCTACATACATAGAGCGGTATGGCTGTTCTTCCCCACCTGCCTCCCGCCACTGTCGGTACCAATGTGGAGTGACTGAGGACATAAATATTGCAGTAATGCACACAGTACATGTTTTAGCAGAAAGGTTTGATCTTCTCTCACAGCTACATTTTGGCACTGCTGTAGAAGGAGCTCCTGCTTCCATATTTTAGAGATATCTTCTCGTCTTGAATGTCTCTGCGACGCGTCCGTGGTTGGTAGTGTTGCATGCATCTTAGGATGCCGCTGGAGTTTTCCCTTTTCACAAATACATGTTCTAACACCAGCTCAGGAAAGGAACAACTCTGCATGCGACAGGTTGTTTTCTGTGCCTCGGTACCTCGGTCCTTCCTCTTTATCTCCTGGGCCAGCTGGCGCAAGTATAATCCAAAGCAGAACCGATGTGATGTTTTCCAGAAACTGGAGCGATAGTTCTCCTACCAAAATCAGTACGTGGTGAACATCAGCTGAACAGTATGGTAGGAAGGAGCTCAACCCCAGAGCTACCATTTTGCTTGAATACGTGGTATGAGCTTCATAAAAGGGTCAGGCTGCATCGCAGTTGTCCGTTTGGCCATGGTCCGGCGCGCCACCACCTCGCGCTTCAGCTCGCTTTGGGCTTTATCACCCATTCTGCCTGAGGATTTGCACGGTAAACATCTAACATGTAGGCATCCGGGTCCAGGCAGTGCTGACCTGAGCCAAAAAAGGGACAGCTGTGAATCACACCACGCTTTCAGCACATTCAAAAGGGGGACAGAGCTATGCTAAAATGCCCTGAATGTGTCTCTGATCTGCCCATGGGTAGGTGTCCGGGTGGGTGTTGGGATTTGCATGGGGTTTGATGTGCCCGTGCCTATGTGCAGGTGAGTGTTTGGGCAAATTTGCCTTTCAGTATTTTCATTTGGTGGGACTTATGGATTCACTTTCTCTTTCAGACAGGCTGCTGGGCTTTCCACAGAGTTACGGAAAAGGCAGTAAGTTTTGGACAAATATTATGGTTTCTTTATTGCCGCTAACAATTGCTGTAGGAACCATAGGATATATCTTTATTTCTTTCCTGATTGGGATTATAACTCTGTGATATGATTTCTATGTTCTATGTTCTTTTTCAATGCTTGAAAAGTAGCTCTGTGAAGCAGATGTTCTCATCCATGTAGGAACCAATGTAGAAAAATATGGAGTATGTCAAGGTTTTTGGCAGCTGCTGTTTCGCTGGTCAAAAAAAACTAAAAATAAATAAGAATGGAATCCTCCAAAATCTAGCTGTTTGATGTTTTTTTTAGGTGGTGATTGGAAATGGGAGCTGGCTGCTTGGGGAGTCCCAGCTGCCTTTGTGACAATTTGGTTTTGACACAGAAAGAGGCATTTGGTTCTTGTTAATTGAGTAAAAGGCAATAAAGTCTTGAGTTAAGTTGATTTGTTGTATTATATTGCATTTAGACAGGGTGGTGAAGCTATTTAACTGGTAAGGTTACACTGCTGTGACATTAAGGATTATGGTAAATTTTTTGTTTGATTACTTACAAGGTCACTGCAGGTTCTAACAATTTTATTCAAGTAAAAGCAATATAAATGAATTAATGCATAGTCAATAGACTAAGGTGCCCCAGAACATCTAGGACTATAAAAACTATTTTAAATAAATATATGAATTAAATGGTCTTATTTTTAAAACAGCATGATAGGAGTAGTTGGGATTGTTTCAGAAGTCTCGTAGATTATTTTTGTGCTTTAGCATGTCTGGTCACCCTGCTTAGCAAAGCTAAACAAATCACTAATCAAATTTTGTTTTCTAAGAGTATCTCTTTAGGAATAAAGACTGTTTGCTTTGCTTCTTGACTACTATTGAAATAGGATTTGCAATAATTTTATAGAGGCTGTTCAGAGCTGAAACTAGAAAAAATAATGAATCTGATCAGACAGTTGACAAAAGATTTAAGCACAGTACCCAGAATTTTTGTATAAACAGAGAAAGGAGCAAATCAGAAGTGTGCAATATCAAATTAAAATCGTGTTTTGACCTTTAGGCAAAGAACCTGTATGGTGAGCCACTTATTATTACAGAAATGTCACTGCACAAAACACAGAAGAAGACAAAAACCCTACTGCAAGTAATTTACAATCTAAACTAAGCACTCAGATTAGTACCAATATATTATATGTATGTATGCAGTGGCTGAATTCGTAATTATGTTTTTTATGTGGGGGAGTTTAACACTTAAATACACTGAGGAAGAAATGTAATTTGGGAGAAGACTTAAGAGCAGGGTGAAATATGTTTGCAAGAGGAAAACTAAGGATCTCTTTACTTGGGGAGAGGGAGAGAGAAAGCAATAGGTCAGATGAATTTGGCAAGACTACAGCAGCCATAAGGAGTCCTGCTGGGATCTGGCCATCAGGTCATCATATCCTGCAGG
The DNA here is from genome assembly GCA_013398735.1 of Nothocercus julius. Classification (NCBI taxonomy): domain Eukaryota; kingdom Metazoa; phylum Chordata; class Aves; order Tinamiformes; family Tinamidae; genus Nothocercus; species Nothocercus julius. Next base: position 3,736,059 of record VZSV01000022.1, on the reverse strand, counting down.
GAGCCTTTTCAATCATGCTGGAGTCTGGAGGGATCATTACATTGATTTGCAACAGCTTTTGGAGCAGAAACCTCCTTTCCCGCAGATGGACTGGAAGGCAGGAGAGACCTGGCTGTGTGAAAATAATACTGGCGTGCAGCATTTTGAGAGACTACGGACATGCAGGAATCAATTTTGAAATATGAGACATACCTATATTTCCTCCAATTTCATGTAAACTTTGTATCTGGCCTCCCATGTTTTGTGATGATCCATGGCTAAGAGAGAAAAAAACTCCAGTTTTATCTTTCCTGTTATAACAACTGCCATATCAACCAGCATCTATATTAAGCAGAAATTTGAATTTTTTTGCTGTCCCCCTGATTTACTTATCAAAGTATAAGGACTTCTGGCAAATTAAGTGCTGCAGAATACTATTTACTACGGAAGCAATTCATTATTTCACAGTAAAATTTAAGTCTTCTACATTTTTATTATTTATTTGAAGAGAAGAATTATGTGATAACAAAATAAGACTTTGCAAGAAGAGACTTTCAGGACACAATTTCTCATTTCCCATAACTGTTAATAATTATTACTTTACAGAAATAAAAACTTCACTGTTTTATGGACAGATGTAAGACAATCCCTCTGGGTTTTATATGCAGCAAGTCTATAAAATGCATGTTTTTAGTAGAGGTGTAACACAGGGCAGATAGATAGATTGATTCTGTGTAGGAGCCAATTGTTAAGTAACAGAAAGAATAAAAATCAATTAGATTTTATTAGTTTTTTTTTAGGTTAGTTTTTTTAACATTATCATAATTTAGCAATTTTAAGTTAGTAAAAGAGTTCTTGTAACACATCGAGCCCCAGAAAAGGGGACAATCTATTCATTAATGTTTCTGGAAATACTGTTCAGAAAAAAACAAAATGTTCCATTTTACCCACCTGTTTTCACAGTGGAATCGAGCCAGGATGTCTTTGGCTTTTGTTTGGCTGTTGAGTTGAATAGCCATAGAGACTTTTGAATGCAGAGGAGCATAAACTCTGATCACTCCCTCCGGTATTTCAGACTGCAGGTACGGGGGAAAAGTGACCGCCCCCTAAAGTCAATATTCAGTAGAATAATTCTAAGACACATATTGCTGTAGTTCCATTCAGAAAAAAAAAAATCTGCAACTCTTGCTTTCAAGGTTGGTTGAAAAAATCATGCATAAACTCACTTAATTATTCAAATGACATATTTACAATCATCTAATTGCAAATTTATAGGTACATTATAAAAAGATAGTACACAAAAGCAAAAACTCATCAGTAAGCATCACATTAATGCATGCAGAATAAAGAATAGCCCCTGCAATTACAATTTCTGTTAGTAATATTCTAAGTCAATTTGTTATCTGAGATTTTGACAAGCTACTTCTCTTACCATTGGCCAATCAGCCAACTTCTTATTTTAAAAATACATTTAAATAACTAGCAATATCTCCTCTTCCTTTTAAAGATGAAATTCTCCTGAGGCATCAATGAAGATCCAGTTCTGTTTCTGCTTTCTGTAGCTTCAACTAGATTGAAGCTTAGGGACATTAAACTATAAAAAGTACCATATGGTTTCCGTTAATTTGAAATTTGACCTTGTGCAGGGTTCAAACAATCATCTGTGAAGTTTATGCACTCTTCCATGATTAATGGCAGATAAATCAATTAGCAAGGTTTGCATTCCAATTCTAATCCAGTTAATACCATGCTGAATAGAGTACAATGGTCTCTCCAGACTTTGTCCCTATGTAATGTAGAACATCTGAGACACAAAGTTTATATTAAGTACTCTCAAAATTCAACTTATCTGTCCAAACTGAGTTTGTCTCCAACATACCCTTCATATTTCAGCTACCTACCAGACGTGGTCTCCTTTTTACTAGATGTAAAGCCTACTGCAACAATCAATGAATTTGTTTTTCAGACAAGTGCAAGGTTTATAACAGTGTACTCTGCTTTTGTTGTGCTTATTCCAAAGTGAATACAGTTCTGGTACAGTTGTGCACACCACCAATTTAAACAAAAGCATATGTCTGTGTCTGCAGTACACATGTATGTATTGCCTACAATATATTTCATCCAGTGCTGGCAAATGAATTAATATGGATTCACAATTCATACATGTCTCCTTTCTCTTTCTATTTTTTCAATATCTACTCTTCTGCAGTTTCTGTTTGTTAGATGTTTTAATCTTTATTAAAAGATTAAAGATTCTGCAGTCTAAGTTTGTATCACTTCTTTCTAATTTGTCTTTTCTTTTGTTTTTCAAAACTCCTCTTCTGGGACTACAGAGATTAGGTAGCGGTCTAGACTTCCTTGATTACTAGGGTTCCTTGATTACTTCTCTTATTCACTAATCTCGAATGTTTTAAGCCAATATGAACCACAAAAGAATTTCCATTCAGGCTACTAAAGGTTGTCACTATATTTAAGTATATTTAAGTACTACAGATTAGCTACTATAGGAATGGCATACATTGTGCATGTGTGCACAGCATGCTGGGCTGCCTACTTTGTTTATTACTTCTAACATGTATGTTAATTTTAAGTGTTCTTTGAAGCAGTGCTTGCCAAGCAAGTACCTACACTCCCTTTTTGAGCAATGAAAAAAGTCGGTGGCTTTGAGGACCTCCAAAGGAAGGTTTTTCTATCAGAGTTTCCTAAGTCTGAACAGGACCTGGAGCTCTGGAAGTCCTGAAGGATAACCACCAATCTCCAGTGATTGTATGATCAAGATCTGATGAGAACTATTTCATCAGCTGCTTAAAATTTCTACTCAAGTTTGACATCTATTTTAGGCAAGCTAGATTTTCTTTTTTGCTTAGAAAGTTAGTTAAAAACTGTAAAACTGCAATGCAAAAGGAGAGTATTTTGAGGCCTAGCTATTATAGCCAGGCATGCATAAATGCAGCTAATCCTAATATGAACCATCCTACTATCCAGCCACAGCTGAATGCATTTGTTTAACATTCACAGAACATTTCTATAATGAGCAGTCCATTTATGATCATTTAAAAACATAAAAACACATGATAAAACAGATTAAAACCTGAATTACTGTTTATATCTTGGACTGCTAGAGAGCATTTTCCTCGACAACTACTTTGCTCAATCACTCCCCAGTGTTTTGTCTTAGCAGCCTACTGGGCTGGGAAGCACATCTCTCAAGATACCTCCTTAAATCATTTTGTATGGCAAAAATATACAAGCTGCTGTCTGATCAGAGAGTTCCAGGATTTTGTTTCTTTCCTTCTTTTCCTTCTTTTCCTTCTTTTCCTTCTTTTCCTTCTTTTCCTCCTCTCCTCTCCCCTCCTCTCCTCT
>VZSV01000022.1:3722252-3732711 GCA_013398735.1 Nothocercus julius | reverse complement strand
CTCCCCTCCCCTCCCCTCCCTTCCTTCTTCCCTTCCCTTAAACCACACTCTAACACCTTCACTCATACTGTTTTTCTCTTGATAAAATGTATTTGATATATATATTCATTTGAAAAACACAAACTTATCTACTTTATTTCCCAGAATCACCAGAGAGCAAGTTCCCTGTCATATGGGAGACTGCATAGGCAAATAATAAAGCTGGCAGTAGCTACCATGCGAAACAAATGGTATATGGAAAACAAGGTGCAAGAACCAAACTAAACAGTCAGACACTTAGAAGTGGTAAGGGTGTGGATAACCTTGAAAAATGAAAGAAAGGCAGACTGAAAGTCTAACTAACCGCAGACAGGATCGTTTTGTGAGTGGAAGAATGGAAATTAACTTTAAGGAAATATTTAAAGAGTGCTTTATACACCTCTGTAGGAATTTCCTTCCCCCATCAGAGGATTTTAAGAGGTAAGAGAAGAGGGGAGGTGGTTAAGGATGCCACTTAAAATGATATATTTTAACACACCTCTGGTCTTTCAGGCCTCTCCCTCTCCATGGTCTTTCTCCTCAGAAGTTTTCTTACGCCTTTGTCAAACATCAGCTGCCTCTTGCTGTTGTTCATTGCTGCCTCATTCATTTTTCTCACCTGGGAAATCAGGAAGGATGGGACCTAAAGGAAAGAAAGTGGAGCTGAGCATATACAATGGATTCCTCTCCTCATGCCCTCAAATTCATTTGGGGGCTTTAGAGAGGTGCCAAATTGTATGCACCAGAAACTATTCATTGCCAAAAAATACAGGGGATTATCAGCTAAAAATTATTCTTTAGGTAAAATTGTAAGTCATTTTTTCATACCACATAAAACTTTTTACTGATGCTTGCAGCTGTCATCTCCATCAACCCTCCCTCTCTTCTAAGGAAACAAGCTAAGACTGTCAACATTTTCAGACAAACCTTCAAAAGTCCAGCAAGCAGGAAAGACATTTGGCCCATATTAGGTATTTTGGACTAGACTTTAAACAGTTCTTTAATCCCAGTCAAGTCTAGATATCTCATCTAGGCATCTGCACTTCATCACCTACATTCTCCCGTATAATCAGTGGTGTGGGATTGGTACTCCCAGAGGATTTATTCATCCTAAAAAGGATGTCTTAGGTAACGAAAAGCTCCTTTCAGAGCTATCCATCATCCTCTTTCTATAGATATAAAAGCTCCACTTGGTTCCCATAGAGTAGCAGATAGTTTCTTCTGCAAAGACCTGTTTACACTGATTTCTACAGGCCTGCAGCATATCGCAAAATACTTTTCCATCCTGGAGACATAAAGAGAGAATCACCATTACTCACTGTCCACAAGATGTCCTGGTACCTAATTAAAAGTCGCACAATGTGTGCTGTAGTGGCAGCTGCTTGCATTTCTTGTTGGTTTGCACGTTTGCCTTTGTAGATGAAGAGGTTTGGTGCAACAATCATGGAAACATTCCAGAGATTCATTTTATTTTTCCCTTCATTGGCAACCACCTTCTTCAGGAACTGAAGGAAGGCCTGGAAAAACAACACATATTATGTTCAGTGTCTCAAAAGATTTTACTTATTGAATGCAATATTTCCAAATGTAATGTTCCAAATGTCTGCCTAAACAGCTGCAATATTTCCTTTTTGCAGGTAATATTTAGGATTTTTTGCCTTCTAGTTTGAGTTCACTATGCATGATATTGACTAGCACACTCACCCTTGTCAGTCACAACAGAATGGTTCAGGTTATCAGATAGAGACATTAATAAATTCTAAGCTCTTTGAGCATATCCCAAACCCATTAAAATCAAATACAGTATTTGCACGGAGACTCTAAATCATCCAGTAGAGGAAAGGTGTAAAGGCTTTGCAACTGAAGAGTTTATTTCTCCACAGCATTCAGGGCATCCATATTGATGTATTTGGTGGAGGCTTTTTCTTATGTTGCAGTCATCATGGTCTGTTTTCAAATATACTCGGGTCCCATATGTGCTTTAATCTGAGGCATTTCTGCCAGCAAACCAAAACTGGTTCTGGGATAATGAAAGCAAGAAGTGCTCAGTGGTAGGTCTTTGGCATTGCATCTGCATACACATGGCAGAGTCAGAGGAAACTTGTTTCCCTTTTGGCCAGTTTATTTAGGATTTTGTTCGAGTGACTGAATAGGATGGATTGCTGTTCTGCTTAGAGTTGTGACCACGATATTGTTGGAACTTCTGTCTTCGTAAAACATTTTTACTGACCAAGGAAATATAAAACAGAAACTCTGTTGGAGAATTTTCTGAAATCTCATTACAGAGGGCAAGTTGAACAGTATTCAGTTTTGTTATCATCACTTCCATTTCAGTATAAAAACCTAAGAATGCTTAAAACTATTCCTCTATCAAATGTTTTCTATATGTTTATGGAGTTGGATATAAGAAATAACCCCTATTCTTCACAGAGCCTTAGGAAAACCCCAAACACTTTGAAGAGGTGGTCATAATTCTGTTCTTGTACCCACAAAGAAGTACAGATAAAGAAGATATCTGAATTCATAAAGCTACATCTAAATAGACACCTGAACTGACTCCCCAAGACTTTTGAGTTGGGGAATTGGATGAAATGCTTGGGGGTCCCAGACAGCTCAGTCACCCAGATTTCCCTCATTCCCACATTCAAACCTGTGAGTTCCCAAACACTCAAAATGCTTGTAGCCAGTTTCTATCAATCACGTGAAGCAGTACAGGCTGAGGTGTATGGATTTGTAAAGCCAAACATCAGGCTGAGGACCTGATATTGATGCTATAGATGCATATTTCAGGAGTTTTGCTTCGAATTACCTTCTCTGCTCTGAACGAGCAAACTTCTTCAGTGCCATTCACCACCTGGAGTGCCCTAGATGAGCTCCTGGAGTTTTAATTTTATTCCAAAGTTAAACAGAAAACCCAGAAACTCAATCTTATTTTCCAAACAATGTGAGGAACAAACATCTTTAAAATGGATACTTCAAAGCAAAAGATACCTAGAAGTTTTCACAAACATCATCATTTGGATACTTCCAAAAACAATTCCTAATTGCTTGTAAAAGTAATTACAGCCAGGGAATTAGAACATCTTTCTTCAATGGAATTATAAGAGAAACAGATGAATGCTTTCATGGCGAAGCAGCTGATCACTGCCTCTTAGAATCAAACTCCATTTCTAATTTAAAAGTCTAAAGCACCACAGATGGTAGGTAATAGCACATGAAGCACATACCTTGGCTGTGTCTCTATTGGCTTCGGGCAGCAGCATGATCAGCAGATGCAAAGCTTGTAGTTGCAGCTTGATCTTGGAGATTTCTAAGAATATGAATAATTAATATTTTAAGTCCCAGTTATGAATGGTTTGTGCCAAAAGCCTTGCTAATCAGTTGTTCTAGAGACACAACATCCACTGCTCAGTTGAGACCAGTAGGTTGATATTGATTAGCAGCAACCTTTTTCCCAGATGGCATAAATTCAATTTAATGAATGGGCTTTTCCTCCTCGTCTTTGGTCTTCTCACAGAATGAGACAATCCTGTACAAAATTCTGTCTAAATACCAATGGTTCTATATTTTTTCAGTGTTAGCCTGTTTCTCTTTGATATCTATGGCATGATCATATGGATCATGCCATTGCAACTGTTTTCCCCTTTCAAACTGAAATGGGTACTTGTTTTCACAAAATGTTCAGACTGATATTGTTGAGTGAGTTGCTGAACTCATGTGCCCTTACATTCAAGACTGACTGTTAATTACTTAAGTAGTATTTGTACCTTTAAGCATAAATCTAGCACTATAGATAAAGTAGAGTCTCTACAGCACACCACTTTTCAATAGTTGCTCTATATTCATAAGGTACAATTCTCCCTAGAAAAGCTGCGGTTTAGAAGATGGGAAGGGTGTAAAATAACGTCACCATTCAATCCCGTTCGGAGTGAATGACAGAGATTCGGGGTAAAAAAAAAAAAAAAGTAGTGCTGGGGATAGTGTCTGTTTTGGGGAATAAAGTCACTTTATTCTGTGGAGACATCTCGTATTCAGTCTTTTGCTCCATGTATGCAGCCTGGGACTCACAAGGAACCCAGATATGTCAAGTTTACAGGAAGGGGGACAGCTCTTTGTGCCCTTTAAAGTGCTTTATGGAGGCACCAAAAATTGTCTGCAAACTCACAAAAAGGTCTCAATTTTTCTATTCCAATTTATGGATGCACCAATAAATGCACCATCCTGATACTTGCTCTTTCCTAACTCAAGTGAATTTAAACTAAAGTTCATAGGTATTGCCAAGCTCTAACGCATCCTTCCTGAAAGGAAAATGTACCAAGCATGAGATGCTGTGTGTATACTGAAAACAAAACCAAGCTGTCTGAGGCCTTCTGTAAGAACATATGTATTTGTATAAACATTCTGATCTCAGCATAAACTTTAAGAAAAAGAAAATAGATCTAATAAAATAACTAAAATGCGGTGACTTGTAGTTATGTTGCAGAAATTTTTATTTATGAAATCTGTAATTTGGGTGAGTTAGAGTCTGTAGGTGAAAGGCAATGTTCACCATCATTTCACGATAGGTTCATATCTCACATTAAATGGACTTGTCAGTCACATAACGAGTCTATACTATTAGCTAAATAAATGGTTGTTTTCCTGAAAAGGAAAACTTGCAGAAAAAATAACTGTTTAGACAATGCAGAAGACCTCTGTATCTAAAACACTTCTACATTTTACCATAATTTGTTTAACTCCTTTTCTACCTACTTTCCACTAGTGTGATGAAAGCAGGTAGATATTCTATGGTGAAGAGTGGGCTTGGGAGTTCCCTTATAAACATTTTTAGCAGTCCTGCTGCATCGTTATTTCGTACTTGGTCCCAGTCAAAAGTGTCTTCGTAAAATTTTGCCTCAAGTTCTTGATGGAGATTCTGAAAGATAGAAAAAAGCATCTTAACATTTAATCATTGCTTCTGACCTGACAGTTTGAGATCATTTCACAAATACTGTTGCAAACAACAGCATATACCATAGCTGAATTAAAGTTGCCTTAAACCACGAGCAACAGTCCAAATACAGTAGCATGGAGTTCAGAGAAGGTTAGCTAATCAGATGCATGGGGATGTTTTGCAAACTAGGCTAAATTTTGTTTGACATAGCTAGATTTCTGTCAATGACACACTTGAATGAATTTAAAGCAAGACGTCTTTGCACAATGCAGACTTTGAAATAAGAAAGTCAGCTGAATGAGATTTTTGTAACATTTAAAATACATATTTAAAACATTCTCTAGAGGCTTTGACCCTTAAATCACAAATGAGTGGGATATTCTTCTTCACCACCTGTAGAGAACATGCTGGTATTTTACCTAAGAGATCTCTTAGACAGAATCTGCTTTAATCTACTTGTTCTCCAGTGTCAGCATCTTGCTTTATTACAGAGGTTTAATTTTGGAGGCAAACTAGTCAACGTATTGTGAATATGTGAAGGGAAATAGTAGGGTTCCAAGTGGGAGGATAATTTGGCTTCAAACCCAAATTACTGTTTGGAAAGTGCAAGCTCAATCAAAACTTTATTGGGTTAATAAGACTGAAAGAGGCTGTTGTAATATAAAGATATCCACAAATTATGCAATTTCCATAAGTATTACTGGCCAGAAACATTGCCTTATCCACATTAACTTTATTACTGGTTTTCATGGGACCATCTAAGAGAAAGTAAATCTGTAGCAGATTTTCAGTTTCAAAACTTTTTTTTTAATCAAAAGTGTATTACTATAATGCAAAAAAAACCTTAGTCCATTAAGACAGAAATGATTTTAAAAAACGAAGTCTGTTTACTTTCCTCACATGAATTGAAGGAAATTACATATCAAATATGGTCACACATAATGAAGTGAAATGGTTGGAACAAAAGGAAATACAAAGTCATTCAGGATTTGGTGTATAATGTCACAATCTCATTTTTATCTGCACCTTTTACTGGTTGTAATCTGTGCTAACTCAGCTTCCTCTGCATTTGCATCCCTTGCACATAATCCATACAAAAACTTGGATTAAATTCTCTTCTTGTAACTAACTGGGAATTGTGGAAAAGAACTCCTCACTTCATCAAAAGCTCAAGAAGAGAAAGAAAAGGTTTAATATTTATTTCTGTTGAGAACTGTGAAGAAACCTTAAAGTAGAAAGTCGCATTTTTGTAATACACACACATAAATATATGTTTCATATATACACATACACAGGCAAGTATATATATATATATACAAACTTAATGTATGTGTATGTGTTTATGTATGTGTATATATGTAAAAACACACATTTTTATGAAGCACATTTTTATGTATGCATCTAAGTATTTTTAAAAATGTTTCTTATAGCATTTTTTTTTAAATTGACTAATCTCACAGTAGACTGCTGTGCATTTTTGGTTCACTACAGCTTTTGTTAGAAACCACAGACTAGAGACAGAGGAACACTTGTATTTATTTTTTCTATTCTATTTCTATTCATTTTATAGAAAAGCAACCTTTAATCATTTCCATATGCCTTTTATTTCTCCAAACAAGACTGAAATAAAGTTGGAATGCCCTCAAATCCTAATGTCATAATAATGTATGAAGGCTTTGAAGGATGAAATCTGAATCTGCTTTGGAAAATCCTCTTTCTTGCTGGTTGGCTCACTGGACAGACATAAATGAACCCAAAACTCAAATAATTTAAAATCATCGTGTGGGAAGTTTGACTTACCACCTAGTGCAGGAGAGAGACACAGAAACTCATATCTCAGAGCAGTTCTCTGAATATAGTTGTGAATAAAAATAAGACTAGGAAAGATACACATAATTTGAAGACACAAAGAAGAGGAGAGTCATTTAACAAGACAAGAGTACAGCCCCACTATGTAATCTTCCAGGAGAGGTCAGAAAAAATGGAGGCACGTTGTGGCACTTTGGAAAGTGTTGAGTGTTTTTATCCATCCAGACTATCAGAGGGAGTCGGGATGCTGCTGCCTTTCTTTGGTGACTGTCAGGAAATGCTGTTATTTCTCTTGTGCTCATTTTTAATGACCCATCAACATTTAGCAATTCCCATTGTTCTTTTATCACCTCTTGTGGCTGCCGCCATGCTTCAACTGCCTCAGATAGGAAGACTAGTTTTCTTCTGGATGAGAAAGTAGGAGCTGATGACTATGAGAAGTTGCTTGAAATAGACAGGGAAAAAAAAAAAAAGTGGGAAAGGGACATCACTAAGTCCAGAAAAAAATCTAAACTTCCTAATGATTTCATGGGAATAAGACACTTTAAGTAAAGACTTCCAGCTCCTAGCACAAAGAGAGTTAGCATGGAGAAATGGCGGCAGCACTTGGCTGCATTAAGGTTGCTCACACACAAGTTTGGGCATGAACTACCCTGTGGCAACAGCCAGCAGAGAGACTCCAAAAACACAGTATTCTAGACTGCCAAAACTCTCTCACCCAGGACATGATATTGGAAGATGACAGGATAAGTGAGAAATGAAATCACACAAAGATTAAAGTCACATGGAATGAGATCTTTATCTTGAGTTTACTCAGTTTAGCAACTCTGGATTCTCTGAAATAAACTAAAACAGCAATAAGATCACCACAATTTTGGATGACAGAGACAAACTGAAAGGATCCCTCAGTGTTTAGTGGAGAGAAATTGCACTAAGCATGGAATCCATGCTTTATATAGAACATTAACAAACTCAAAGCAATAGCACACATGTTCTGTGATTTATTGGTTCCCAGGAACCAATCTGACCTTTTGCTTGTAGGAATGGAAATGCTGATCTATACACATCAGTGTTTATATGCAGGGGGTATTTATATGCACTGTATTATTTTACACAGAATCTGTGGTGCAGAAAGCAGCTTGTCCTGGGACAAGCATGTACCTTAACTCTTGAGGCAGATCCAGGCACTCGGAGAATTCCTTCAGTCTCTAAACCTGTTTCCTCAAGCTTGAGTAACAACTGTGAAAAAAACATAGAAAAAATAATCAGAACTATTTAAAAATACTGTTAAATTACTGTTTCAATCTAGGTCTCCTTGAAATTAACTCAAAAAAAGATATATTTCCATATAATTAGCTAATGAAAACTATTTCATTAAAAACTAATCGTTCCTAATTTGACTTCCATGTACCTGACCCTGAAATACAGAGTCAGAGAGTTCGGAAACCTGATAACACAATAGGCCTTTCTATCCTTGACTTGAGACTTGGCACTGCTGGAGAACAAGTAACACATAAACATATTAATAAAAGGGCAGGTACATAGGCTAAATCACAATGGTGTTTTGAGGAAAAATTAACCTCTGAGAAAGGTTGAAGTCTCACACTGAGGGCCACAATAGAGAGGACTATAGATAACATATGTTTCTGAGACCTGAGAACTCAGATTAGAAACTGATCCCAGGATATTTTACTTCTGAATTTTCTGTGAATAAAAGCATAGTCTTTTCACCTAATTCTGTATAAAAATAAAAAGATTTTGATTTAACAGAATAAAAAATGAGTAAAAAGGGAAAATAATTCCTTAGCTTTTATTTGCATAGCTCTGGATTATTTGCATTACCTATCCTATTAGCTTCCTGCCCTAGCAGTTGGATCCTGCTAATTTCTTATAGGAACTTGACAGTGGAGCTGGTGGAGATGATTGGAAAGACATGTAAATATTATGTTTATGGCCCTGGTCTTCTCAATGACACCTCATCCTGCTTCCTGTTCTGTCAGCATTTACAAAGAGATCTGTTGTAGTTTTAAGTCCATGTAAACCTGTGCAGTTCTATGTGCCTTTGTATGTATGTCCAAAGCATCCACTGGATTTCACCACATTGTCAAGTGATTTATTTAAATGGTATTGTCTTGCTATATAAACCTCACGGAGAAGATACAACTTCTCTTACGGAAATAATATCTACAGCTTTAAACTATATCTACGTGGGCAATTAAAACTCTTGAGAGAGCTTCCTACCACCATTTCTTCACAAACCCAAAATTTTCCATGGCACTGTAATTCAATGAGAAATGGAAGCAGAAAGCCAGTAATCAGTTTCCTGATGGCATCATAAAATTCCAAAAGAATGGAAAGAGGTCCCTGTGCTAGATAAAATACACAAAAGGAGCAGTTTTTATCTCCATCTCATGAAGTGTTCAGACCATAACATATATACAGAAAACTTGTCGACAGCTTGAAACCTGTAAAGTCTTTATGTCCTTTCATCCAATGTCTGTTTGTGTATCGATGCTAATGACGGAAATGCAATTCCGATGCAAACGGGTTGTGTTCTACTCACTTTTTGAAAGATGAGGGGAACTTTAATGCCTGGAACCTTCTTTTGATCATTTTCAAGTAGCGCTGTGAGAGGGACTCCAAAAAGACCATTTTCTTAAAAACACAGAAGTAAAAAACGTGAAAGGGAGAACATATATCCTCACACACATCTTACCAGCCCTGAGAACTAGCCCAGTGCAGTACCTCGACCTTTGATTCTTTCTGTTCTGTTCCTCTTCAGTTCCACCCCCAGCGCATCGTAGAAGGCCGTTAACTCAATCAGGGAGAGATAGCGGATCTTCTTCATGTCCTCAGGAGAAAGGTCTCCAACTTCTGTCAATCCAAACCTGCTCTTCCGAACGATGAATTTCTACAGTAGAGATGGGTTGCATTTTCATTTATATAAATATTATACTTTGCTTCTCCAAGAATCCTATTGAAGAGGCTGACATATTTCACCACCAATATGATTGTATATCAATGATGAAAGATGGGAGAGAAATTAACCCATACTAACATCTCATATTAACATCATTTTAAGAGGTTTTACGGAAAATGCAGATTAAGGATCAGAGTAAAAGTCTCAAAGTAAAACCTCATACTCCTGATCCTAATCGACCACTTACTTACTTACACATTTTATTACTCAAAAAGCATTGAGTAGACTGAGAAGAAATACGTTATTCACATAGGTTTCATGGATTTTTACATGAACTAAATGATACTTAGAAATTTAGAGGGATGTGAAAATGTTGACATATTTTAGAAAACGCAGCATCATGCTGACAGAGTCAGCAATTTTGTATCTTGTTCAAATGCGAAAAAGAACCGAGACCTATCAGTTTCGACATAATTGTTCTAAATAATAACAATGATATAGTAAAGTATATCTTTTCAGAGCACTGTGGAACTTTGGCGTTGTAATTTAAACCAGTAATTGTTAGTCATAGGTATAAATAAATAACATTACAAATCATCTCCTCCCTTTAGAGAGCTGAGTGGAAACCAAGCCTTTAAGAATGCTTTATTGCTGGAGACTTCAAAACAGTCCTCTTTTTTACTAAACTTTACTAAATTTTGGACTCAATAAGTCTAACCCACCTCTTGATAAAGCCAATCAAATAGACCAGGAAAAAGACCAAAAAAAAAAAAAAAAAA
>VZSV01000022.1:3553965-3721936 GCA_013398735.1 Nothocercus julius | reverse complement strand
AAAACAAGTTACACAATATACATATATTTTCTGAGAGGAAGGAGAAAAAAGAACATAGGGAATAACACAGTCTCTTTGCAAGCATATTTGCCAAGAAGAAATCCCAGACTCTCCATGACAGATTACAAAGAATAGCTACAGCGTTTTTCCATGGTGGCTGGTTGTCTGCTAGGGTCATTATGATGTGATACAGTGTTAAAACAAGGTTTGGACTGTGTGTCTTTGTGAGGAAAATTACTGGAAAATCATGACACAAGACACAACAAACAGTAGAGTCATAACACAGTGTTGAAGGTGGCTGTGGTATTCTGAAATTAAATTACTAGCATTTGGATAAAGACCATGCCTGACACTGACATTCTTTTTATGTAGAGCAATACAGTGTACTTGGATGGGCTTGAAATGCTTATTGACTTTTAGACTGTAATATCTTTGACCAAGTCGCACTGGTCACACCTGATGGCCCCGTGCCAGGGAAGTTGCACATAACTCTGTGAAGGAAGGTGAGCGATGCTGGCATTTTCCTTTTGGGAGCCACAGAAGCTACGACATTATTTAATATATAATCTCTCTCCCTGTAGCTTGCTGTACACCATCCATGAAGCTGGCCATATGACTGATCTGACCTGCCCTACATGGCATGCTAACAAGAAGTGGTGATGTTGGGTAGACTTCAGTCTGTCTGTTTTGGCCCAGTTGGAGAATGGGAGACTGGAGTCTGGAGTCGATAGTTCTTCAATGTGCAGGTATCATTCTATATAACAGAGCAAGAAGTGATTTTTCACTACGGCTCACTACAGTCTGAGCCACCATGGGGAAAGAACAGACACCCAGAGTGGCATCACATACAATAACAGAAATGATAATGTCAGAAGCTACAAACATTGGAATTATTTAGGAAGTGTTCACGTTTGACCATCTCATGCATTTCCTCTGAGCACACAAAACACTGCTCTGCATGCAGTAGAGTTCAACTTTTTATGGCCTTTTCTAAAAATAACCATTTATTCATCCATAGGCCCATACTACTCAGTGTGGCACCTTCTTTTCCTTATTTGTCACCAGCCTCCCAGCTCTACCAACTGGAAAAACAGCTTGCAAGCAGCTGCAGCTGTGTGAGCGTGTTGTAGTGAAGGCTAAGGTCTTAGGTTTTCTAGTACAAGGAGCAGGAAGGCCTTTGGTTTGCCAGATCATGATGAATGCAATGGTATCATTGCACGCAGGGCAACAAGGATATCCCTGCCACAGGACAGCCAGACACACTAAAGCACCGGGAATTCACACGAGTTGTAATCTGTTTGGTATCTATGCCTCCTTTCAACAAGAAAGCTTACTTCTAAATCTCAAGTGCTTCATCCTTGGTGGTGCCTGAGATAGACAAATGGGTAGTTCTCAATGAATTCAGTGGATAGCAACAATTCTGGATTAGTGCAGGACACCATAACATTCAGGAAATACTTCCAAACAGTTTACAACTATTTCATAAATTTCACTACAAAGGTGGTATCTGGAGCACACACATCATGCTCCTATTTTGAGTAGTGAAATCATAAAGGCTGATGGAAATAGAAAGTTTTCTGGTGGCTTCAAGGAAGAATTCAAGGTAATTACATGACTCGTCAACACATATCTGGTTAGATGATGGGACATGATAAGCTTTCCTCTAACCTTTGATATAGTACCTCTTAAAATTTAATTGTGCTGACTAGTAATTGGAGAGAGTAAGTAATGCTGAGCAAAGGCTAGCTTTTCGCCTATGTCTATAAAGCAATTTTAAATCCATATATTAAAAAAATATGTGGGAAAATAAAGTAGGAAAGTAGACCAAGCAATGAAAATGATTGCTACTCTCAGTGCCAGTAACGGGTCTTTATTTCTAGGTGAAAAATGTGCAGATTATGCCATTTTTCTTTTCTGGATTGAGTTACATAGACTAATTTGTGATGTGTACAAAATAAGACTACGCCTGAAAATACAGTTTCTTCAGAGCCCCTTTGGGAGTCAGGGACACACGAGGTAGGCACCAGCAGCAGGAAGTCTCTGCAAAGTGTCCATGACTAAGGACATATAGTATGTCTTAATAGCCTTCAGTGTGATATAAAGCAGGAAACTAATGGGTTAAAGAAAATAATTAAGAAGATATCCAGAGACTACTTACAGGCAAAGCAGAGTCATCCTTTTTGAATCTCTGATTTTTCTGCCATTCTCGGGTTTTTGGAACGACTGTAACGGATTCTGAGAAAGAAACCTCGTAGGAGAGCTCTTCGGTTACCGATGGGCTGCCTTTATCTAGTCCACAATCTAGACAGCTATTAGCTGAAAACAAGGGAAACTACATATGAACATCAAATGCATGTTTGCATTCAATATAGAGACATTAAAAATTTGACTGAGATGACAAAAATCTTGAGAAAGTAATAAAGGAAGTGCTTCAAAGAGGAATTTCAGTGTAAAACACAGCATGTTCCTGTTTTGTCTGGAGGAAATAACCCCTTAGAAATAAAATCCCTATTTTCATTTTTGATTATTTTACTGGTTGCTTTTTCATGAGATAGTCAAGCTGGAACTTCCTGTTTATCAGGAACTATCAGGTTTTTGTACTCTGCCCTTGTCTACTCAGGCCAGGCAAGTGTGTTGGCACTTGTGTAATGAACAATTAAAAATAAGAGTTCCTGACACAAAATGCCATTGACACAGTTTCTCAATAAGTTGACTTATTTACGCTCAGAAGACATTGTGTGTATATTTATATATACTCACATACATTGAGAGTCACATTTCCCACAGTTGCTACTTTAGGTGTGTATCACCAAAATAGGACTCTTGTACAGTCCTCCAGTTTGTAAAACACTCTCTCTACTGGAGTTTCTGATAGAGATTGTGAAACAGTTTATTGCTGTACTCTAAAATTTAGTTGCCTCCTGAAATTAGTGGATGCCAGAGGAAAATTTTTGAAATCAAATATCGAGTACAGAAATACCCTATTGTCATGGAGTCCAAAGTGTAATGACATGCATGAGTTCCAGTGTTGCCAACTTTCATGACTTATCTTCCACATCTCATGACATTTTTAGGTTTTCACTTACGATCCAGCTCCTTGACTCATGCAATTGGAAGATAATCACAGCTTTCAATGAAAGTGAAGTAAAATTTCAGCCCCCAGGACTGCAGAGAAGAGTTTTATAAACATGACCTAAACACTTTCAAAAGCCAATGGAAATCAGAAGGTGAATTAAACAGTATTACATGTTTTATGAACATGTGCATGTCCATGATTTTTGAATCTTTTTGTTTGCAGATACAAGGACTTAGATATTTTTTGAAGCACACTGTTTTGGCGCAAATTGAAATTTGGGTATAAATAAAGCTAAGTGTATTATTAAATAATTTATGAAATAATGTCATGCCTTTACATCCCAGCAACACGGCATCTGAACTGTGACCTTTGGTTGCAGCCCAGCATTACATATTAAAAGGGCCAACCCATTTAAAGGTATTTTCCATCCCTCCTTCTCAGACCTGGGATCACAGATCCTCCACTGTGACCCTGGCAATTTGCTCCCCATCTGTTCTAAAACAATTGCTCTTGGAACATAAGTATTGCCAGCACGGGGCTTCTGCGACCAAAGAAAATGTGCTTGGCGGTATATGCAGAATTAAAAGTATAATGGAATAATTTAGAAAAATGAGGATTTATACTCCTTTAGGTAAGCCCAGAAAAATAGCAATGGGATGAGCTTTCAAGCTAAGAGAAGGACGTTCACCTGGAAGGTTGCTGACAGTTCTTTGGAAACTATGTAGAGCAGAGCTATCATTTTCATTAGCTCTGCCAATCACTTCCAGGGTAGTGTCCAGATCAGAATAATATGGGAGAACCAGAAAAATGATTAATTTATAACACTACAATTTCTGCAGTACTGGAGAAGAAATATGAAGGAAATAGGCATCTTTCTTATTACGATTTGCAACAAGAAAATATGTTGCTGACATATTACGGGCAAATTCTTTGTCAAATTGTTTAGAGGTTATTTTTACAATCCCAGCATTGACAAAATCAATACCTTTTAGACTCCACAGCCTCAAGGGCAGGAGTCTGTGTCCTCACAACACCAGTCTTGAACAGAAAACTTTGGTTCTTACATGACAATAAGCTGATAATGATCTTAAGAAAAAATATATTCAGCATGTCTCCGGGGCACAGCAGGGAACTGGCCTCACAAGCACAGATAGATCTTTCTGTCTATCATTTCTAGGAGGAAGTGAACACTGGTTACACATTGGCATACTCACAGCTAACTGATTTCCAAACTGGCTTCTGCCCAGGAAGCTGGATACCATTAGAAGGAACTGGTGACACTGGAACTGTCTCAAATGTGGGCTGATGGGCAAGGAAAAATGATCAGACTGCAGTGAAAGTAAAAGTCTATGGACAGAAACGGCCACAGTTCAAGCAACAGTGAATCATTCTCAGCTTACATTGTTTTGCGATGTTTAAACAACCTGTAGTGATTTGCCAGAGTACGTTTTTCATAGCCCAGCCTGGGAATTAATCTTTCTCAGGCTGCGCAGATATGGATCATGTTGAGGTCAGTATTATTACAGCTCTCTGTAGCTAATGAGTTCTGCCTTATATAATGACTGAAATTAGCTAAGCAAATTGTTATACGTAATTGTACTAAGTGAAAGGTTCTTGTCAAATTGTAATCCATCCCCCTTTTGATCACTTTGGCTGCAATTCTGCTTGAGCTCTCTCTGATACCCATTGAGCATCCAAGCACCTGTCAGATTGGACAGTTCTCCATCTTTCAGGACTTAGGCACTAGCAAATTACTAATGAATTGGTGCCCTCCAATGGGTTATGTACTCACACTTTGTCAGAGAACTGCAAGAACATATTGGTTAGCAAAAAAATAATACCTTTTCTATATTCAGCTTCTTTTGTTCCTGCTCCAGAAATTACTGTGCACTGTGTAAAAACGAGGCAAGAGCATGTGGCGCAGCAGAGAAGGGGCTCTGGAGCCCAGAGGGTGACTTTCAAGAAGCATCACCGTTTCTTGGCTGCTGCACTTTGTGCTTGTGCTCAGCAGTTCTGGGACTGATCGTAAACACAAATCAGTCTGTGTATGTGGAGGGCAGGTAGCAGCTCATCTGCATTATGTTCTTGGATGAAACAATGGCAAGATATAAAGAAGTTCTGAAGTAGTCTCATTTTTTTTTCTCTGCTCTTCTTTGCATCCCACTTGCAGCCCCTCCTATTTCTCCTGACCTTGCTATCAGATGCTGCCGCCTCCTAAAGAGCAGCCTTCATCTTTCTACCAAATGCGCAGCCAGAGCCCCGATGAACCTAGCCCAGCAGCTCCTTAAATTGCTCTTTAAACTGCTAAATCGGCTGCTTATCAACAAGCAGTGATGCCTCAGGGCACAGCATTTTGTCTTTCCCATTTGTAGTCAGTGCACAGGAGCAGCTTCCAGGCTGGTAAAAAAAGCCAGATATTTAAGAGAGGCAGTCCTTCCAATTGGAAGCCCAAAATAATGTGGCAGTCGTTTTATTCAGTCTTATCCTTCGAGCTATTTGGGTAACAAAGTGAAGTCTAACATGAATAAAACCTCTCCTGAGAGAGTCTATTCAACAGCCTACAAACTTGATAGCAAACAGGATTTGAGTCACATGGACTTCCTTTGCGGCAGAATGTAAGGATTGTTGCTTTTTTATTTTTTTAAGGAGAACTTTTATGATAAAACTCTGTAACATTTATACAAATGGTTTTAGGACATAAGGAAAAGCAATGTGAATTTCAGGGAGGAGTAAAGAAGTGGAAGGGACAGTTAAACTTGCCTCTGCAATTCAGGCAAATCAAACATAAAGGTAATTATTCCACTGCTTAAGACCCAGATGAAGAAACTAATGACAGACATCAGCAACTGGCTCATCTACTTTCATTGCCCAAAGCACATGACCTTGAAAACAGTATTCAAAATAGGGTTACAGTGAATCTAAAGTATATTGAATTAAAAAATAACCACTCAGTCTCAATACACAGGTGAAATCAATAGCAAAGAAGCAGCAGTAAGCAGTTTTTGATAAGCCCTCTGGGGCTGGGAAAGGCGAGCTGAGAGCAAAGCTCTGCCTCTCACCCAGCAGCGTGGAGGAGCCTCAAGCCTGCTCTAGTTTGTTGCAGATGAATACGATGAACCATGTGCTTACTGAACCAGGAATGACTGGAAAAACACCAGGTTTTTGCCTTCCTTCACCATGGGGGGAGTAATAAAGAAGCCAAGTCTCACAATTATTTGATGGAAGTGTCTTCTATTTGGAAGACACTTCCACCAAATATGCTCTTCAATGCATTCATTTCAGAGATCTGTACTGCATCTTTAGTGAAAAACAAAGATTTTAGAAAAATGAGATGCTTCTATCTTGATGAGTGCAAAAGGCCAAAAGTCAAATTCTGCCCTTCCCCATATTGGCAGTTTTATTGAATTGGCTAGGGCTCCAGTGAAGACAAGACTTCACATATCCTGAGTTCTGTCTGCAAGTGATTCATTAGGCACTTCTTATTATCTGATGCTAAAAATGAGTCCAGTATTTACTAGCACGATGTACACAGGAATTTCCAATGGAAACAGGAAGCCAGAACAGCAAGAAAAAAAAAATACAGAGATGAGATGGAGAGTCTGTTCTTTACTAGCTGCCTTCGTTCTATAACGTGTAAAAACAAATCAGTAGAGCATTAGAATGACAAAATTCTATTTTCTTTCCAACAACTAAGGAAAATAAAGGCAGAGGAGGGTAGTTTTATGGATCCATTCAGAATACAAGTTGCTAGTGCTTTGGATATAGTCATATTTTCAAGCTCTCTCATCACAAATGCCTTATCATGCAAACAGTTCTCGGTTAGTTCGTTGTTCTTCTTTAATTAGGACATGATTTTGTCATGCATTGGCCAAGAAGTATGCTTGCAAAAACTCCTGAGTTTTAGCTGGTAACAACGCACAGGGCTGTTAATGAGCACAGTGCTTCATTACCTCTCCCAGTAAAAATAATAGCAACAATAAAAAATCCCCCCTATTTGTATTCTGCAGTTGATTTTTCTAGGCTTTGAGCACTAGCAGAGCCAATAACCTCCATTGGAAGCTGCAGGGGAGCAGCACTTGGGGAAATCAGGCCACTGTGATTAATAAACCTCCCAGTTTAGCTCTGTGCCCTGAAGCCGACAGTGCTGCCTTGGCCTCCGGGCAGCAGGAGCCGGAGGGGGCAGCTTCACCCCGGGCTGCCCCTACCCCAGGTCCTGGCACCAGTGACACAGTGACAGCTGGGGGAAAGGAAGAGAGAGAGAAGAAGGAGGAAAGAAAGAAGAAAAAAAAAAAGAAAAAAGCAGAGAGAATAAACTAGAATTTTTATTTATTTTTTTTCTCTCTGTCTCTTCCTCCTGCCTCCCAGATGACAACTATTTATGCAACCTCAGGGGTCACCACTGTAGTCCCGTAAATCTCATCTCAGGTGACCCTAGTGAGCTAATCACCTTTTCTCTCATCATTAGCTATAAAAGGGAGTAATCCATCCTATGACCTACCTCAGGCTGCAATGCTTAAATGGATGGGAAGAAGATACAAATCTAGTCTTCTAATGGGTAGGATTATAGAAAGAGTTATGCAAAGTAATTAGAGCTATTTTGCTATTTACAGCATGTTAACTTCTCAAAAAGCAGGATGGGAGAACAAAAAACTCCTGCATGCTGTTTCAAGAAGTCTTTTTCTACCAGCTTTTTTTTCTTTTCTAGCAGCTGTGCTGAAAAGATTTTCCCCTCCCTGTCCCCAGTTGCTCTCAGCTTTTGGCTGAGTTGTTTTTAATCTACGTAACTTTCCCAAACTGATTCATCCCAAAGACTCCCCAACAGCTGTAGTGCTCCCAGTAGAAAAACAGTACAGATATGGGGGCAGGTTAGGCTAATTTTGCCTTACAAAGACTTGCTTGGGAAATGCACATTTCAGCTTCGGATGCTGAAGTGCGGCTCTGCTGCAGCAGTGATGCGGCAGATGCTCCAGTGGTGGAGGAAGGAGGTGGTGGTTGGGATGCACCTTCTAAATCCCATCTTGAGTAGCAGAAATAGCAACATGGGCAAGGACAATGCCCAGAGGGCACAGGGAGCCTAGCAGCCCTTTAGAAATAAAATCTTAGCCCCATCTGAGGGAGGCAAGCCTGTGCTCTGCAGCTGTGTTTGTGTATCCATGTTGAGAAAGGCACCCTGTAGAACTGCATATGTTCAGGGGAAGGAGGAGAGAGAAGTCTTAATGATTCCCTTTCCAATCTGATCTTTCAGACTTTCACAGTACAGAGCAACTAAGTGAGCTGAATTTCAGAGAAGGTAAAAGGCTGATTTGAAGGACAACAACTCTGGAGCTTCGAATGCTTTATCAATTGAGAAACAGAGGAGAAAAATAAGCAGGTCAAGAAAAATCAATAACGTTTACATTTAAGAGAATGTACAAATCATCCATTTGGCGGGCTGTAATTAACTTAGAAAACTTAAACTCTATTGCAATTTATAAACATATTAATGTTTGCAAGTATTTGAAACAGGACAAATGTGCTGATATTACAAGAAGTGCCATCAACTTTTTAATGTTCATGCAAACATGCCTTAGGAGTTTTCATGCAAGAAAGCCTGCCCACAGGAAACTGCTGTGCACTTCTGGATATATCTGTGGGATACGAGCACAAAGTTCAAAACAATCTAGATGCTTACATTGGAGACCAATAAATTAAGCCCCAACTATTATATTTTTTGAATTTTAATATGACAATGCATCTCTGCTTTTGTTTTCCAGTTCAGCTGAAATGTCAAGCTTTTGGAAGAAGGAAAGGCAGATAGAAAGGGACAAAACAAATTTACAGAAAGAAAATTATTTTTCGGGGGTTGTAATGATAAAAGCTTTAATATTCTCTTCAAAGATGAGCTTGTGAGCTTTTCTGTGCCTCCTACATAACATAACTTGAATCACACATCTAAAATCATGTGTGTTGCTTTGAACATTGGAATGAATTCCCATAGTTGACTGCATTCCCCAAAACAGAATGTGTAAGGATAAGAATTGGTGTTGAGAGCTATACTCAGCGGAGAGTGGATAAAGCCACTACAGGCAATGCTCATTTCTAAAGCCATGAAACAAACGAACAGTTAATGGATTTTTGTTTGCTGTATAAGTGAAATGTAACTGCCAGTGTACTAGTTGCAAACACGCCGGCAGGTGTTTAATTGCTTATGTATATCTGAACCCCAGTTGCTTCATTTGAGAAGTTTTACTTCACTGCTGAGACTGCTGAGTAAATAGCAAGTGTCCCCAGAAGCCAGCAAAAATTTGAATAACTGCCAAGAGTAACTCACCAATTTCCAAAAAATAAGGGAGTAAATGTTAGTCTTGATAGGAGATTGCAGGAAGAAGGCTGGCAATAGATACAACATTATGTTACAGGTTAGTTGCAAAACTGTGCACCGTCTATATCAGTCCGTTTCTTCATTTCCTCTCAAAATGTAGCAAACACAGCATTAAACATCTAATCTTCGTGCCAGAAACTGCTATGACTGTCTGCACATTATCAGCAACAAAAGGCTGCCTCTCTGGTAGAAGCTTTGATGAGCTACTTGCAAAAGGCCTAAGAAATAAGCTCAAAGGCACTCACTAGGATGCATTAGCTACTTACAGAAGAGTCACTGATGCCGAAGATGTCTCGCACATCCCGGACGGTGTGCTTGTTCTTCTTCCTCAGCGTCTGCGTGTAGGTGTTGTACCTCTTCTGCACCGCGGCGGCCTGCGTTCGCGTCAGCGTGGACAGCAGCGCTTGGCCGTCCTCCTCTTCGGCTCCCGAGATCAGCGTGGACAGGCCTGCATCTTGCAGCCATTCAGCCTCCAGCTCCCCTTCTGTGGACGCGGGGGAAGAGAGCGTGTTAGCAGCCGGGAGGGGAGGCGGCGCGGCGGCTTGGCGGGCCAGCCTTCACCTCAACAAGTCCCCATTTCCAATCTGTTACAGGCCGCAAGCGCAAGTTAATTCAGGTTTGTCAACAGACTGTCACCTTCCAGTTTGACGGTCTCGGCACGGGAGAGGCTGAGGAGAAGTATTTTAACCTGTGCATTAACACGCCGGTGTGAAAAAGGCAGTATAGGGTCTAGCCTGACCCAGCAAGAGTGCTGAACACTGGCCCCTCATTCAAGAACATAAAGGAAATCCCTTTAGTTGTCATATTATGCAGACTGAAGCCATTGATTTGGCAGGTGGCGGTTTAGTAGGTGCTTGAGTTAAAATAGGAAAAAATATTGAAGTACTGTATACAATAAAATATTTGCTATTTCGCTTATTAAAGATGAGAGGATTTAAAAAACTTAAAAAAGAACAACCCCAAAACTAGGGATTCAGCTGGAAATCAGGCACTTCAAAAATATGCCAGGTTGAGGGAAACGTGACATCCACCTAGTCTAACAGCCAGTTTTGGCCAAGATGATTAAGGTTCAGAGCTACTGACTAAAGAGTAAGGCTTAGGCAGGGGCAGGTATTTTTAGGTAGGGGTGAAAGCTGAGGAAATAGCTCTCCTTGCATGTGAGGTATCATCCTGATACCTAATAGCTGAAATAATATACGTCCCAGGGTCTCTTGATATTCAGATTAGTGACCAATACCTACTTGAATCCTACTCCGTATCTGACTCTCAGTTGGATCATCACTGCAGTTGGTTCCTCAGTAATGCAGTTCTGCACCACATGAAAAAGCATTTTCTTTTTCAGGCCTCATATTAAATTACATGAATATCACCTGACACTGTAAGACAGGGAGAGGTTCCCAATCTACCTTACCTGAATCATTCAGTAATCTTAATTTTTGCTGTCACTGCCTTTTTATTTATTTCTTTTCTAAAGCAAATGATCACAAATTTAAAAAATCTCTCTTCACCTGAGAGTCTTTTTGGGCCTTTATTTTAACTGCATCTGTGAATGACAGTAATGCACTTTTGCAACAACGTAATGAGAACAATAAAGTATTCCAACTTTGACTGAGGAGCAGGTATTATAAACAAACATGTCAAACAGGAAACGGAGTAATTTGCAAAATGTTCCTTAAAACAACTCTTCATATTGCTCTTAATAACAACCCTGTATTCCCACTCTTCCTTTATTGCCTCTCTCTGAGCCCACCAGAATGCAGGCAGATTGATAGGTACCAGTTCACTGTGCGTTGGCAGTTATACACACAAAAAAGAAAATTATAGCATTGGTCAGGAGAGGCATGTGAAAGCATTTTACACACATACCCCGCCATGACTTCACTATTAACTGGCTTGTCTCTTGGCCAAGCTCTATAAGAAGATCTCCTTCCAAGAACCCTGCTCTAAGACAGCGGTGTGACCAGCTCTATATCCTGTAAAACAGCTTGCTCCCACAACATTTCCTTCTACATATAGGCTGACAGACTGTTGCTTTTCCTCCTTTCTAAGTTTTGAGCTAGCAGAGGTCCTTCTGCTGTCCTTGCTCTTTGTTCCAACAAGCTGTTTTGTTTCTGCATGATGCTGTTCCAGGATCAACCATTCATGTACCTGCTTCTTAGTTACACTCATTTTGGCTCTTGTCCTGAAATATTCTTTCCAAGAATTCAGTTTTTAATCAGAATTGACTTTCATGGTGCTATGAAAGAAAAAAATGTAAAACAGACATGAAATTCTGCCTGCTTACCAGTCACCCCTGTGACTTGCTTTCTCTGGCATTTTCCTTTTTCCTGTTCCAACCGCTCTCAAACAATAGGCTAAGAAATAATGACAACCACCAAAAGAGTAAAACTATTGCAGAAAAAGAATTTCTGTATAAAATGTCTCAGAATTAAATAATGTATAGGTTTAAATGAGGGCTAATAAAAGTATGTTTCATTAAATATTATTTTTATAGCAGTAGCTACTATATAGCAGGATCTAGACACTGTGGTCAAATCTGCCAAACAAACAGATCCCCACTGAGTCTAATTCCTTTTTTTTTTTTTTCCTCTTAAGGAGTGTTAGGAAGATGAGCCTTTCAGATTTAACCCTGGACAACTCACACTGTCCCTTGAAACACTAAGTGTTAAAGGCAGCTCTGTGTATGTCACTGTTACCTTAGACACCCATTTATGTCCTCTTCCCCTACTTTGTCATCCTTCATGTCACTCAGTATGATCTTTTATTCTTTCTTACTGACATCATCAGTGTAAGTGTCCTGAGGGCTTCCTCTTATACACGCAACCTTGCAAAAAGCAGTATTGTGCTTTTGACAAAATCACTGGTGTCTGGTTGTTATCACCCCCTTGTTTCCTTCTCAAACATTCCGCATCTCTTCCTCTCAAAGACATCTCAAAAGGATGATGAATATTTGTTTTTATTTTACCCTGAGGATTTCCACATTGATTTTCTGTGTTTTGGCAAGGAGTATTAGCCTATTAGTATCTTGATAGAACTCGTGGTTATTTCCAGGATTTATAATTCCAGACTGAATATATTCCTAAAGTCAACAACTAGAACAAGCACTCCCTGGTTGCATGTGTTTATATGTGTATATCTGTGTTTAAAAACCAATGGTACAGTGGTAAATGAAGTGTGGAAATGTTTTGCATTTTACCTTGCAGTCTCATTTTTAATTCAAGTCAGAGGGGAAAAAATCAATGTAATGTATTGAGGTGCAATCAGACAAAGAATAACCTGGACTACAGCATGGTTTGCACAGTTGTGAAGATTCAGCTCAAAAAAAGGGATGAGCATGACTGAGAGGCCTCTGCGAATAGGGAAAATTTGCCCCAGTATTGCCTTGATCTTGTAATTTTCCTGGCTCATAGATCTGTGACATCCCACTGGCCATGGTGACAAGTCAGAGACATCCCAGTTCATGCAGAGAATTAAAGGTCATCTCCATTTGTTCACAACAGAGTCCCTGCCTAGAACTAGTAAGCAGTATTCCCATGAAGCTGGAATATGGTTGGAGCCAGATATGGGACACTTACCATGATTGATTACATATTTAGTTGCTAAATAAAGTAACCTTTCTCCTTTTTCACCCTTTTTTCCTGGTAGCAGAATAAACGACATTTCATTGCATACAGAGGTAAGAAAAGCGCATCATCACTCACGTTAATAATTGCGCAGAAAGAATACACCACTTTTTCAAAATCTATCCCTGGATCAGTTGTTCCTAGACTAGTGGTCATGATCTAGACTAGGATTGCAGCAGTTATCGGTGGGTCATGACCCTAAAAGAAATTCTGTTTCATCGCATAGTGAGACCTGGTATTTTGCATTGTGCAATATAATGAGTCTGTAAGTGGGGTCATAACTGGAAAAAAAATTGAGGACTGCTGTTCTAGATGTTATCAAATCACCCAACACAAAGCTGCACAGCAACAAACCAGTGCAGATTATTATGTTTTTTTTCCAAATACATTATAATAAAAAGGGGAAAATATTAATGTAGTGAAATAGTAGTATCTTCATCATAACTTGTGTATGTGATAAATGGTTTTGATGATATAGACATCCATAAATTCAGACTCTGTCTCTCCTTGACCTACACCTAAATTGGGCAATCTCAGATAAACAGGCAGTTATCAAATTTGTGATAGGGCTGAAAGATCTAGCTAAAAACCACTTCAAGACTTTCATGACTTCTGCTCTATATCCTAGAAAAGCAGTGAAGTGGAAAATTCCAGTAAACTATTTGAACTTTTTGGTCCCTTACATACATCCCAGTCAGTCTGGTTTATTTAATGCTGGGGACAAAATTTTCCTTTAGTTTCTCTCTTTTCTGAATTACATCTTATTTGTCCTCCTGAAGCACAAATAAAATCGGTGCAGAAAGTCCAACTTCAGAAATCATATTACTGATTGATGATGTTACACGGCATAAACTCAACTGAATTCCTGTTTCTTTTTCTCTGGTAGCCTATAGTGCATCGACTGTAATGTTCAGAAGTGGAGTGACAATGACCATAGACCCAGCCTTGCACTTTTGTGATTCAAAATAGTAGTATATCAACATGGGCTTAAACATACCCCCCAAGTGACATTAAGTGAGGTTTAAAAAACCTTGCACCTCTGGCTCAATATTTGAATCATATTCACGCTTGGTGATGGGAGGAAGGCAGTCAAGGCATCACTAAAGAGAAAAGGAAAAGCCAAAAACGTGTCCAAAAAAAGCAATGTTCATGTGCTTACCATCAGCAGGCTTGAACTCCAAGAGCGTTGATTCTTCAGGCCTGTCTTCACTGCTCTCCTTAATGCTCTCCACTTCACACCAGAAGTCCTCCATGGAGGTGCTGTCCATGGACACCTGCGAATTGGAGCGGCTGAACGTGGGAGGAGGTGTAGGCTCATTGGAAAGCATCCTGTTAATCCTCCGACAGCGAGAGAGAGATTTTCTGAAATAGTGGAAAATAAAAATACGTTATTTTTTCCTGTGCGCCAGCTCGTATCATGCACACAAGCCATGCAAATGGGGCTTCAAGTAAAACTGTGCCAGAGAGACAGGAACAAGATGCGGGAAGGAAAGTACACAACTCTGTTACTCTTAATTATCTCTGCTCATAGCAGTTATGGTTGTACATTGATTTTGCATTTAATAATTTATCTCTTTATTGATCTTTAATGGTTTATACCCTAGTGGGGAACTCAGGAGATACAATTTCTATTGCTAGCATTGCTAGCTGTAGAATGAGGCACTGAGAAGGTATTTTATTTTCTTTATATCTCCATTTCTATTTCTGTCTCCTCTCTGTTTTCCTTACTGGCTGTAATGTCTCAGAAAAAATGTCTATGAGAAAAAAAAATTCAACCTTAAGAACACTGAAATATTTTACAAATTCATCTTGACTTTACTGATTTTGTGTGTTATAAAGAAAAAAAGGAAAACTTGGAAAACTTTAATTCAGAAGAACCTTATATTCATTTTTTTTCTTAAGTTACACGAAAGCTTAACAAAAATTATCTTTGAAATAAAATACCATGCTTTAGGCCAAGCACAATATTAAAAAAATATATATGAACCACTAAAAATCAAAATTCAAGGTATGATTCAGCACAGTGATAGCTCCCCCTAATGTTTTTAAAATATTTTTAGTAAAGCAAGAAATCAGGTCATCACTCTTTTTTTCTTGATTATTTCCACTGAAAATTCTTCCAATTGGAGACGGTTATTTATACAAAATTTTGTGAAATACCCACCACAAATGTCTTGTCTAGGTTTGTTCTTCCACATTATGATGTGACTGTAATACCATAAACAACTTTTGTAAGTGTAATTACAGTAAACAGTAATAACCACAACAATATTTGTACAAAAAAGTCAGGAGGTAATGCAATTATGGCAGCGAGCTAGACTACAGGAAGTAATGGAAAATTCTGTCATAAGGTCCTCTGGCCTTAACTTATCTGAATTAATTCAAATGCAGTTTCCCTTTCTCTTCCTTTTCTTTATGGCATCATCCTGCCAACAGCCCTTTGTTTAAAACCACAGACATCACTTTTACTCCATTAAAAAAAAAAAAAAAAAGATACTTCCTTTCAGCATTTCCCTTCTTGTCAAAGCTTTTAGAATGGATGTATAAACAATATACCATTTAATAAAGCAGAATGGATGTATTTTTCCCCTTTTGCACTGATGAAGCTGCCTTTGCACTCCTTACCCCAGGGCTGGCTGCTTCCCTGCAATTACTGGAGCTTTTTTTTTTTTTCCCCCTATCATTTGGGTGGTCTAAGGCAATTAGTTCTCAATTAGTGTGGAACTCAAGGTTAGGGAGCTGGGTGGAAACAATGGAGCACAACAAATTCCAGCTGTGGACATTATCAGTATTTTAAAGAAAACAAGGCTGAACTCCTCTGGCCTTTGCCTCTTCAAACCCAGGGGCATGTAATACAGACAATGCACTTGCCCATTTGCTAGTAGCCAGATGCTGAGAATGGTGCCTTTCAGACAGATGATAGTGTTTCAGCAGAAGAAAATGGACCACTATGCTATGGAGACAAATAAATAAAAAGAGAAATGCTATAGTCAGTGTTTCTATCTTCTTTTTTTATATATATATTTTTTCTCATAAATCACAGAATCACACAGAATCACTGAATGGTTGAGGTTGGAAGGGCCCTCTAGAGATCATCTAGTCCAACCCCCCTGCTCCAGCAGGGACACCCAGAGCACGGGGCACAGGGCGGCATCCGGGCGGGTTGGGAAGATCTCCAGAGAAGGAGCCTGCACAGCCTCTCTGGGCAGCCTGTGCCAGGGCTCCGTCACCCACACAGGAAAGAAGTTCTTCCTCATATGGAGGTGCAACTTCCTGTGTTTCAGCTTGCACCCATTACCCCTTGTCCTGTCACTGGCCACCACCAAGAAGAGTTTGGCCCCATCCTCCGTAGGATCCGTCATCTCCCCAGATGACGAGGGTTTGCTTTCAAACAGAGTGCTAAAACTGTTATTCTTTTAATTAGGACAAACCACAGCCAACAAACGCAAGAATGCATGACACAAACGTGGTTAAAGCTATTTGAGTGCCTTCCATGTTGCTTTCTCAGTGGGGAGATGAGAACCTTCCAGTTGGCTTCCACTAGCAAACTGTGAGATGGCTGAGATACCTCAAAGCAACTCAGTGCGTTGAATAATGCAGCTGGAAATCATGGCTTCTCTTTCTTTCTGGATTCACCTTTCTCTGCACTGCATCAAGGAAATGCAAGTCTCCCAGCCTTTAAATATCATGAGATAATATTGTACCGAGGGGCCATTCGATAAAGTTTTAGCTAGTAAAACAGGACACCTCAGAGTCAGCCAGCAAAGCTCCCATGCCTGGTGGTCAATGGGGAAACAGCTCTTGCCAGGCAGTCACTCATAGCTGTGAAAAACTGTGCTCTTTTGTTTAAAAGGTGATAGTGAACATAAATAAGGAAAAAGGCAAAACTTCCTGACAATCCAGCGGCACCAGGGGCCCCTTTCCACCAGGCTCTGTAGAAGCCTGTGGGAGACATGTAAGTTCTGGTGCAGGGAGTGAGACGGGCACTCTCTCTTCCCAACCCACTGCCCGTCTCTTCCCTGGCTTTAGCCTCTTTAGCCTGGGGCTCTGCCCAAGACCCCCATGCTGCTAAACTGCCCACCTGCCCAGTAATTATATTGCTGCTTATTATAAACCTTTGCTAAAAATAAGCCCTTGCATCTGATACACAACACAACTCACGATTCCCGTTGCAGCAATCGCAGGAATAAATGATCTTGCCATTCTGGAGGAGAGGAGGGTTTTTTTCCCTGATAGAGTAGCTGGCTCTGACCGTTTAGTCATGGTCAGGGAATTTAAACATTTCCTGCCCTCCCAATGCGAATCTCGACCATGACCCCTGTGCTCTCCAAGCACCGCCAGACTGATCCTTGGGTTTTGACTCCATCAGCGCTTCAGCTAACTCAGACCACAGCTTTTGATTTCACCATATTAGGAAGAAAGAGGCTTGATGGGTAGTTCTTTTTCGCCCACAGTGAGTATGTTATTTTGTCATATTACCATACCCCAAAACTAAATGCAAAACAGACCATGTAGCATGGCAACAACTGCTGTGACAACCGGCTTCACCCAATACATCTAAGGTTACTGGGTAATTAACATGCATTTACAGAAATATTAAAAGTACGGAACATATTTGGAAAGTCAGCTGAACAAAGTCTCCGGAGAACTGCATGTCTGAGACTTGTTATCTCAACCCAGATTAAAGCAAGCTGTGTAAAATTCCTCCAGTGAGAAAGGCTAGGCAGGGATACTTTATCCTTATTGGTAAACAGCTAAAGCTTGCTTCCAGGTGGTCTGGTACAAACTATCTCCAATTATTCCAAGTCTCGCTCTTAAAAAGTCACATTTTCAAACATCTCCAACTGCCATTTTGACCCATATACCTGGAACATTTTGTCCTGGAGGAACTAGTCCCACTTTCATGTGATAACGCCAGTTGTCTGCATTTCCTGCAGCCAAAGTTATTCAAAACAGTCTCAGGAAAGAAAAAATCCCCCTGAGGAAGCAAAGAATATTCCTCACTACTTTTAATTCATTCTTGAAGGGCACTGAATGAGCACTGACTCAGCAAGCTGCCAGCCTTTCTCAGAAATAGCTCCGCAAGCCTTGGCTGCTCGTCACCTGGGGACTCTCCTAGCAGAAAGCCCACGTTTCTGATGCCTTTTTCACTCTCAGGGCTTCCTGGTTTGTTTGCTCTTTTCCTTGCTTTTCATCCAAAGAGAAGCTTGCATGGACCAAATGTTCATACTAAACTGGTTTTGTTGTTCTTAAAGAAAATAGGGGAAAGAAGTTTCGTTTGATAAGTAGCAATCATGAAGTCATGCTCTGGTTCTTTCACTCTCTCCACACTGGCACTGGTGAGCTAATCTGAAAGATTTGCTAAAATTAAAGAGAGGAAGGCGCTCATATCCTGACTTCCTAGATGGAAAATGCCGGGAGAAATATGGACCTTAAAACACCAAACAAAAATGACGCGACTCCCCTGAAGGAACTAAAATTGTTTTCAGAGTGGAATTAAAAAAAAATACCAAAAAGCACATAAACACGCATAAAACCACACCCCTGAAAAAGCAAAGAAAAAGAAATAAAGAAAGCGCGTACTATAGTGGCCAGTTTTATCAGGGCAGCCCCCTATAACTGGACGTTGATCACAGAAGAAAGAATTAAAGTGCCAGGAAAGAGAAATGTGAATATTCATATAGAAAGCTTTCCATGGAAAGGGCAAAGAAGCAGGATATTTCCAAGGGACAGAAGGGGGCTGACGGACTGTGACTCTAGTTTTGCTAGTCTGTGGTATATAACAGCATTGGAAGGCAATAGCAAATCGGGTCTACTGTGTTTAATGTTCTGTACATAGGACGGTAGCGTGCTGTTCAGAAGCTGGCAGAACTCCCCATAGACTTGGGGACAGCCATGTCACTCCAATAACAAATTTCTGTCCTATCCCTGGAGTGAAGATTAGTCAAACCACACAAAGAGCTGGATTGGTGGCACCTAATGATTGCTCACACGCTGACTAATGATAAAGACACACTGGTGTTTTCAGCTTAATTAAGTAATGGGTGATAATCTATAAAAGAGACAGGGAGCAATGCAGTCACCTTGTAGGTAAAAACAACTTTTAATCCGTGTTTATACAGAAAAAGGACACTTCATTTTTGTGGAACATTATGGTACATTTCATTCAGCAGGTCCTAAACCTGCTTCACCGCAGTCAGACCCATTTACAGAAGTGGGGAAGATGAAGGAGGCAAACTCGCATGGTCACTTTAGGACTGACCATTTGCCTTTCCATATGGTAACCATTGTATCTGCAAAGCTCCTTTATCCAAGGAAATCAGTAGCACAAGAATAACACAGGAGTGGCTGAGTACAGGGTTGTATCCTCTCTCCAGATCTTCCTGTTCTTCAAGGGATAATAACAACCAAAGTCTAACAAAAAATAATTGCCCTCCCTCTGCTCAACTCTCCTCAAATGTAAAATAAAGGGGGGTTTTAACTTGCATTGAAGGGGAAAACAAACTTCTTTCTGTTCACTATGAACTAAGTATTTTTCTTTTCTGAAATGGAACCAATCATGGAGCACCTTTTCTCCTCTCTCTCTCTCTTTTTTTTTTTTTCTTTTTTTAAAAAAAAAAAGAAATTTCAGGCAAAGAAAGATTCCATCAATTGGAAGTAATACCTTTGTGCACAGGTCATGGCTTGTTTTTGGACAGCACTCTTCCCCAGATCTCTTGTCTCCTGGTTCCTTCCTGAAGACTCATTTCCAGCACTGTGTTTGCTGTCTCCTGCTTCCTCCTCTCCGTGCTTGGTTGCTTCTGCTCACAACGGGGCTTATATCTTAGACAATATGCCCCCAGCTCCAACCGCATAGCTGTTTCTGATTACCTTGCAACTGCTAAGCAAGCTGTAGGCAGGGCATCCTTATGTTTCACCTTTCTTGTGCTAACATCTAGTACAGCAAATATTTAACCTGTCATACTCATTGGCCTTGTGGAGGTTTCACCCAGCCTCCCTCATAAAGAATACTCAAGTGAGAAGGAAAATGGAATTTAATTTCATTAATAATGTTCTCTTCCTGTTGCCTAGCTAAACTCAAAAATCATGTTAGTTTTACTGCCTTTGTTAAAAAACTTGTTTTGAAAATAAACTGTGTTATCATACTGCTGTATTAGCTAAACCTTGCTAAACCTTAGCTAAACCATGAATTCAGTACTTCATATGTTCTAGTATTCTATAGAACATTCCACAAAATGTAATTCTGTTATTTATTAATTTTGCATCTATAGATCTTTCTCCACAAACACCTTTTAGACTAAAAGGAAATTCTTAATGTCTTTTAATGAGTCTTACATATAAGACTTAAAGAGAAAAGTTTTAGAAGACTTTTTCTTCTAAGACAATTTATTTATTCATAAATTATCTGCAATCCACCAAAGTATGAACAAGAGTTAGTAAGATTTGATAGTAAAGTTTGCATGCTAGTGTTATCTCTCATCATTTAAAAATGCAATTTGACCCTGGGCTCTTTAGCTCTCTACAACACAACTTTTTTCATAATTGTCACGGAAGTCCTGCCTTTATAACAAGGGCCACATTGTGAGGGCTCCGTGGCTGAGTGGTGGAGAGCGTAGAAGAATCTCCCTCTGTTTCTGGGCTTCCAGTGTGAGGTCTCTCACAGTCAGAGAGCCCATTTGAGCTGCGCGAGCGCAAGGAATATACTCTCTAGGTATTGCCTGATGGCAACAGTGACCTTATGGGACATGACCCAGACCTCTTTTCCACACTGGCAATTGCATCACTTCAGGGCTGGCCTAATGCACCATCAACAATGCATTGCCTGGCTTGAATGCATCTATCAAAATCTGAAAGAGACTCTATTTCTTCTTCAGTCCTAAAACAAGGCTAATCCTAAAGGGCAGAAGGGGTTCCTAAATGATTAGCAATAACAAGAGTACATTCTGCTGACCGTTTTTTTTTTTTTTTTCCAAGTGAATTGGAAAAGGATTCTTTTCATATACATTAAGAAGCAGCAGGATGCGCTAGGTTTGATAGGTTTGAATGCTGAAGACTTAAAGACAGGAGCAAACGGCAACAGAGTATGTCAGACGTAAGCCTCAATGGCCATGAGCAAGATATAAAGATATAAAGATATCATGGCCTTCAGCAGGCAAGAACCAATTTAAACATCTTAAACAATTCCAAAACATTTTAGTGACATATTCTTCTGTTCTGCTTGTGCTTTCTTAAGACCTATTAATTTTCTGTGAAACAAATCAGCATATTTGGGGCAGACCGAGATTTTCCTAGAAGAAACATAGACCATGTACTGGCACCTTAGGAAATCCTATGCTTCCAGGACATGTTTGATCTATCGTGTGTGTGTGCAGTGCAAACGATTTGTGTCTGGCACTCCACACTCCCGTGAGTCTAACCATTCCATATATGTATGCTACAGAGCTGATCAGGGCCTCTAGAATTACATGTGCACCATATTTCTTATCTATTCATGTGGAACTGAGATCTCCCAAAATCCCGAATGTCTGGCCCTTGCCCAGACAGATTATCAGGTAGCTGAGCAACCCAAAATGGAAGACAAACCCTTCAAGTTCCACCTGGGCAGAATTTGAAATCCAGATGTATGGCAGCCTGGGATATACTCTTGTAAGCTTATCTATCCTTGGCATCAGTTATTTGGCTAAGCCACC
The DNA here is from genome assembly GCA_013398735.1 of Nothocercus julius. Taxonomy (NCBI): domain Eukaryota; kingdom Metazoa; phylum Chordata; class Aves; order Tinamiformes; family Tinamidae; genus Nothocercus; species Nothocercus julius. The sequence goes on along the minus strand of VZSV01000022.1, from coordinate 3,700,186 downwards.
CAGTGCGCACAGGACAGATGCATTTCATTCTGCAGCTGGGTGCAGGCAGCTATGCAGCGTCTCATCCAAAGGAACAAGCAAAAATGCAGCAAAGACACAGGAATGAAAAGGAGAGGGGGAGGCATAAATGCCTTAGATCCAGGTTGATCTCTGACACTGTGCAAAGACTCGCTCTGAGAGCAGCATCCCAGGATCGCAGTGTGGGACTAGCTGTAGTGGAGGGACAGCTCTCACAGAAGGCTGTAGAAAAAACATATGTCTCTCTTGCCTGCTACAGCTCTGGGGTTGACACTTGTAAGGTGAGCAGCAGCCCTGCACAACCCTCTTCGGGAACAGCAGCACCTCAAGCCAACGGGTATACACCCCGGTGCATGCATCTGTGTGTGAGTGCAAACGTTAGGGAGGTTAGGAAGAGCAGGGTAATGTGCAGAGTAATCCAGAATCTTCTCTCACAACGAAATTGATAAGCCTTTGCCAGCAACTCACACTTAGCCAGACTCATTATTTACAGTGCAACAGGATACAATCAAAACTACAGCAAATGTGTCAGCTCTAGAGCTCAGAAAGAGCTTAAAAATTCAACAAGCAAAGAAGAAAACCATGTAAAACCCACAAGGAGGGAGAGTTGGTTGGTTTTAAAATATTTTTGGCTGTGGAAGCACAAACTAGATCTTTTAAGGAAGGAGAAATGTTAAAATATTGATCAGGAACAAAGAAATTTCTGAGACATAAGAGGTCTGACTGCCTATCGCTCTAAGTATAGCTTCTAGTGTTAGCTATACATATGTTGCAGGAATATCTACATATTTTTCTATTTTAGTTCATTCTAAAACATCTATTCTTGCAAACAATTATTATTAATACCAGCCATTATTACCTTTAAAGTGATGGTATTTATAGAACTTTCATTAAAGCAATAGTATTTACAGGACTTTCTATTTCTGGAGCACTTTAAGAGACAAATTCAATCATTTGGGTAGAGTTAATTAAACAACACAAAGAGCTAGACTATGATATCTATTTGAGGGCATCTAGTGCAACAACATACATTGCAGTGTGTGCTTTTTAGGGTCCTGATATAATCAGTAAAGGGAATGAGGAAATTCCAGGGAATGAACATCTAAAATACCCAGGAGCTAGGAATCATAGTATATATCTTTGAAGTTTTCCTTGTGCTTAATTTTCAATGAACTTCAGCTGTTACTTGTTCCCTTCCCATAATTAACTACCTTTTATTATTAAATAAATGTCAAAACTCCACTCATTGTATATGAAGTGGTGGCTTCAGGTCCTTATTAGCTGTACTTATTTTGATGCAATATTGCGTTTCCTTAAAGGGGCTTTAATTTTGATGCAAGGCAATGCATGACTTATAAAAGGGCACTATGCTGAATGTCTAATGTGTCCACTTACATTTTAGTAATTAATTTTATCATTTACAGCAATTCACAAGTAAACATTTTGGACATTATATTTAATAGTTTTCAGAGTGCTAGACTGAAGTAACATAAAGCCACACATTGAAATTTTAAAGCTATTTTAATGAAAAAAAATTCTCATGTGGTGATGATATTGTTAAATCTTTCTACAGAGTGGGGAGCAACTTGACATTGTGACTATAAAAATCCTGGATCAGATTCTCAGATAGTTATAAACTGTTACAACCCCACTAGCTTAATTTATCCCATATGCTTGGCTTCAGAACATGCTTAAATATGTTTGACTTCTTTGCGGTACTGCTCATGTTGAATTTACTACAAATCACAAAAATTGCATGAACAAATTTACTTCCCACCATTATTTTTTTTTTTTCTCTCTGCAGCTCTGGATTGCTGTCAGGCAATTCTGAGCCCTCAGCTTGTATTTTCCATGGTGTATTGTACTTTGTGGCATAATGAATAAGGGAGAAGGAATGACAAAAACTCTGGAAAATGTTGTAGCCAAATAAAAATCAACATGTGTGCATAGGTTTATTTCTTTGCCACTCAAGCACATCTGTAAAGGTGATATGGTTTACTAACAAATTTTTGGCTATTTTGAGAATTAAAAACTCCAAATTTTCTGAATAGAAGGTATGATTGCTTAATAAGGTGGTGTAGATGTGGCATCTGGAAGAATTATCTCAAAACACTATATTCCCACTTTTACCTATGGGAAAAAAAAAATAAAAGGTTTTCTTGGTCAATGGTCCAGGACAGCCTGTGACTTGATTCTGGTTGGCTTGAGGCAACATGAATCCACCTCTCTATCCCCTTTCCATGCCTCTGTCTGCACTCTGAACCCTGTCGTCTTCCATTCCTCTTCCCTTTTTTTCCAGAAGGCAAGTGCTGGTGGCTTCAATGAGAGCTTCCTTCAGCCCAATGCAGATCAAGGATCAACGCAGAGCAAGGAGAGATCTCTGTGCAGAGCATCGTGGAGGAGATATGGGGTGGCATAGGAGGGCCAGACACACCAGGCAAGGGAGGGACAATTGCAGCGGAGGGGTATGTTGTTTCACCAAAGTTATTTTGCATTCATATTTCCTTATCAGAAAAAGTCACGCACCAGCTTCTCTTTCTGTGCCAGTTCTAAATAGTTATGAAAAGTTCAGAGTCAAAGCAGCCAGGATAATTTACATTCTAGAAAATAAATCACCAAAATAACCCCAAACAGCTAGGCCATATTAATAGAGGTAAATCATCTTGGCTCTGCTGAAGCTAATGGAAATTTTGCTAATGTAGGTCATATTTCACCTTCAGTTTATGAAAAACAAATTATATTAGAACAAGCTTTTTGACCAGATTTTTCAGGAAGACAAGACACAGCTAGCTTGTTTCTTGTTAATTCGTTCACAATCTTAAATTTATTATCTGAAGCTCTCCTCTCCCATTCACGACATGAATAATTGCATAAACATAACAGTATAAGTACTGTTAAAAGACAAAAGGAAAAGCTGGATTTAAAATAAAAGCTGGCAAGATATTCCTAGACTGGCCTAGAGGATTTTCATTTATAATGTAGTCACAGAAATATTTTTGCAAGAAGCTCCTAAGTTGCCAAGTGAACCAAGTACCGTTAGCAAACCTACAAGAGGTGATGTTGAGATGACCGAAGATGTAACGACAAGAGAGACCAGGACAGGGCTCAAGAGGGACAACAGAAGCTTAAGTCTGATGGAGACCAACACAGGGGTCAAGGAACACCAAGCACAAGGTCACAGGTCTCTGAAGCACAGACATTCCCTTTTGCAGAGGAAACATCGGAGCACAAATATCAAACCTATTTTATTATCATCTCACACCTTCAACAGAGGAATGCAGAGAGAAATAAAAATGCATTTCGTTACACTTTAGCTAACACTTCGTATTACCATGGTGTAAAAGATTTTTTTGTGATCTTAAAGACTTGCCTAGGCTTACCCTATAAAGACAGAAAGAGAGCATCTTTGTGGAGATTGTCAAGGCAACACTCTAAAATTCAAGTGGTATTTTCCTAATGTGGGTTTGAATTATTGGTACTTTGTGCCTGTGAATAAAATGACAGGTAAGAATCCAAATGGTTCCAAACCACTTCTTGGACTGCAGTGAGAGCTGGGATTATTTGACCAAATTGCAATTATTTACAACATCCCTAGAAAAAAGGCAATAATAGAGAAAGAAAAATCACCTCTTAAATGGGAATACTGATATATGGCATATAGCAGTTTTCCAGTTTCCTTCAGCCACTGCTTTTTCTCCTGCTTTGGAGGAGAAAAATTTCAGATGTTTATCTTAAATATTTCACCTATAAGCACTCTGAGGGAAGCCACAACACGCCAAGTATTTCAAAGCTAGCTATGCAAATAGATTGCAGCTCCTGAAGCTCCTGGAGCTATGAGTAACACTAATATTTGCAAAACATAATGCCTTTGTCTGCAGTTCCTGAGTGATGTGAATACTTCTGAATCCTCCAAGTAGCTCTGCTTTAGTCAGCTGAATGATTCTTGTGCATAGAGTTTGCAAGTTCAAATATCTTAATATTGACACTGGGGGAGTAGGATGTAGCTCCTGGAAGTCTCAGAGGAAAACAGACTCTCATTGGAGGGGAACATCCAAGACCCAGAAGGCACAGAGAAATGATTTTATTTTAACTTCAAGCATTTTGACATAGGTAAAAAATGCCTGTTCGTATTCTCCTGGCAAGTAAAACTACAGACAGCCCCCAGCCACTCTAGTAAGTACTAGAGCACGTATTGTAGACACCATGTTTTATAGCGATGGATTTATCATGCCTATTTTGCCAGTTGCTGATTTGTTCTTGCTTGTTCCAAGCTGTCCTCTGTTTGCACCAGCTCATGCTGGGATAACCAAAAGAGGACTTTGGAGAATTGCCTCTTCAGCTCTTTGGGGTGCTCTTTAATTGCAGTTGAAAGTCTGAACCCAGATAAAAACATTTTTCATGTTGTGGATGAAGATGGCAGAATCAAGGAATCACTAACTGCTAACCCAGTCACCTCCTGCAGCATTTAATGAACTGAATGTGCAACAACTATTTAACTGGAGACACAGAGAGCTTGACAAATAGGATTACTGAGGAAGGTACAGTGACATCATTAAAATCATACAGATATTTTACTGCATCAAAGGATTAAAAATACAAGAGCTAGTTTCTGACCTAAAACTCTGTTACACTATGGGCAATACAAACACTAATCTTCTGTAAGTCCTTCAGAATTTGACTGAAGCTTTTAACTGCTTTTTCAACCCTGATCAACCATATTCTTGGCTTGATACCCTATAAAAAGTATTTAATATAGCAATGCAAATGTAGTAGTGTTTGAAAGCTGACAGGCTTATGTCAAATGAGTACGAGTAAGTTGTTGTGCGCCCTGTCGTCACGAGCACATGCTCCTCTTCCCACTCCTGCCTAGGTGAAAACCATGATCCCTGACTGGAGGTGAAGATTCACAGGTTCATCCATCTCCTAGTGATTATGTTAGATCTCCCACTAGGCCCTTTATGAATGATGCAAAGCTGTAACACTTCCATCCCATCAGGATACCACATTGCTCATGGATGCCTTTGATACACATCTAGCCTGAGCTGTGGCAACTCCCTCCTTCTGGAATATTTCCAGCCAAGGGCTGTATTTACATCAGTTACAATTGATTCAAAATGCTTCCAAAGGATTTTGAAATGGACTAACCCATCTCCAGATGTTTAATCCAAAACAGAGATCCTAGAACTCCTTTGCTAGTCAGCAAAAGGAGTAATTTGCAAAGGGAGTAAAAAAAAAAAAGGGAGTAATGTGCTAGTATCTCCAGTTCCCTTGCTTGAATTGGTATCCTTGGTTGGTGTTCAGCCTATGCTTGGGCCAGTATCTTTTATGGACTTCCCATAGACTATGGGCTAAGTGACTAAGGAGGTTGGACAGCTAATTCCCATTTCCAGAAACAATTCCTGAATTCAGGAGCACAGGCCGTAGGGATGCTATAAATGCTCCTAAGTGCAAAGTGGATTTTGAAAGTGGCACTTAGGTGTTTAAGTCTAAAAAGCACTTTTTGGAATCCATTTTACCAGTGTACTATTAAGCTGATTATCCTCAGAATTATCCTTTTTCTGTGAGCGTTAAGCTTGACCAGTTTGCTGGTATTTTCACCACTTAAATTCAAACCTTATCTTTAAATTTGCCTTTGATTAACACAGCTGTTATTTATTCTTTTGCTTGGCAGGAGTTTCTGCAAGACTACCATAAAGTCAGCCTGTTTGTATTGTATTGTACTGCTAATCTCTTTTTCCTTTATGAAATGCACACACAATATCCTAAGGGGAAGATTGCTATACACATATATGGATTCATGCTCATGTATAAATATGTATATCAAAGATCAGAACAAAGAGAAGGAATATCTCCTATGAGCATTTGTGAAAAAAATCTAGATAATACATAGAAAGGAGCATTTCATAAGACATGAACCAGGGGATTAACAGTAATCGGTTGCTTAATGGAAGTTTAATTCAAGATAAAAATGGAACAGACTTTATTCAAAGTAGTTGGAATCATTTGGGTAGGAGAAAGATCTGCCAGATTTAATTCCTTGCTATATCATTATGTTCACTTTTATATAGTTTGCCATTTAAAGTGTTCTTACAAGAATTTGTTTTGAGAGACTTTCTAATACGAAGCAATTAAAAGAGTTGAAAAAAATAGGATACTGTTTAGTGTTCATTTTCAGCAGAATTTGGCCATTATCTTGAAACAGCATAATCAGCAGCTAACTTCTACCTATCTGGAGAGATCTACATTTCTTTTCTGAATTAGGAATTCACAGTTGCACTGCCTGCAAAAGCCCTAGTACCTAGGAATTCTCACTGGGCAGAACAACCATTTCAATTCCCAGACAGGGTCCCTAACTGTGTGTCTGACTTCCCTGAGAATAGGAGCAAAACCAGTGGTGAGGGATGTCTCAGAATTCTTCTTTATCCACATGAAAAAGAAGTCACAAAACCAAAGAAAACAGCTTGGACAGTCATTTATGCCAATGAGCACTATTTCCCATCTTGATTGGACCCTGTTGGGATTTGTAATGACACTATTTGATGAAGATAATCTATCAGTGCAGTGCTAGCACTATGACTGCCCTGTAGAAATTTTATGTCCCGCTGATCTACTTCTCTCTTCTAAACAAATCAATCAAGAAACTAGCTAGCAAGAATCAAATCTCAGGGGATATTTGCCACCTGGATTTCCTCTAAGTGCTTTGACATAGTAAAAAGAAAGTACTTGCTCTTTCATCCTGATCAAAGTCAACTTAAATCTATTATGTACTCATCATATCGGGTCATGATCATCGTGTTGGACTGCTCTGCAGCATCTGATGCCATCTGAGACTTCCCTTTGATTCCCAGTATGGGACTTGTGCTGCTGTTACAGAGAGAACAACAGCAGAAAAAATCCTTGAAAAGTTTTCTGCAAGGCAAGGAGTATTTTTTCTGTTGATAGTCATGACCCTGGCTCATGATACTTTATTGCATGAGAACTTTGGAACTAGGGATGTTGTGTTGGCCGCTGCAGGGTGTGCAAACTGCCTTTGAGCGGAAGCTGCTGAATGAATCTCTTCAAACACTCCTGGTGTTTGTTCTGGAGGTGCAGAGGTGTCAGCGCCTGGCCTGCCAGCCAGGGTGACAGAAAGCCCCCGAAGCCCCAGCAGAAGGGATGAGACAGTCTGTCTACGAGTGCTGCCTTGCTGGATTATTGTTTGTATTTCCATTTATTTAGAATAAATAAAGAAGCTTCTGTTTTGATCAGAATGATGAGGGCATGTGTTGTCCAGCTCCCTTAAATTTTTTGTTTCTGTTAGGTAAACATTTTTAACTTCTCTGCACTTCCACTGTCCCTGTATTTTTACATAGTTACCAGCTGTAAACCACTTCAGATGGAAATTATCCATTAAAGAGAGCCTGCACTACCTGTAAATCCCTGTCTGCCAAGTGTACACAGCTAAGCACCATTTGAAAATGGGGATTTGGGTAACGTATTTGTGAATGTAAAAGCACTTTTGCTTTTACAAAGCAAATCTGTACAATATGTATGAATTCATTGCTTAGATTGTCAGACCTGACTTTTAAATTATACGACTCCTAAGTCTTGTTCCTCCTTAAAGCTGGGCTTGTGTGAACCATGACTTGTGCAAGTTAAACTATGGTCAGGTCACTGAGCTCAAACGCACATTGGTTATCAAAAACATAGAGATGACATCAAAAGGTAGAAGTTGAAAAAGCCAAAATTCTGATGTCGAATCAACTGAAAGGGAAATAGAAAAAACAAAAAACAAACAAAAAACCCCACCCTCTGCTTCTCTGCTTAACTTAATCTGAAGCAAAGATTGTCTTGCCTCTAAAATGTTACCCTAGTGGCATGCATTTCTAAAATTGGGCAACCAGCAAGGAAAATGTTGTATTCCAGCAGAGTATTTCTAGCAAGCACACACACACACATCTTTTAGTAAAGCCTTGCAGAGGCTCGTGCTCATGCTAGCGCGCGATTCTTGAGGCATATTTTTGCACTAATTCAGCCTGAATCAACACAGAGCCTGCATGTGCCCACCCTGCTGCCGCTTTCGCTTGCGGGGCGTCCCGGTGTTTCCTGCAGCGGAGCATTTTTTGCGCCCCCCCCTTTCCTGCCCTGCAAAGCTGGAAAATTCCACTGGAGATAACTCTGAGGGCTTGCTCGCCCTCCTGTCACTCCTCACTTAGGAAAACAAGAAGGAGGGAAGAGGCCACGGAAGGCTGAGAAGTTGCTGATTTAGGAAATGCCGTAAGTCTTACCTCGGTGCAGGCCCGAGCCCTGGTGTTATCCTTAAAGGCGTGGGGCACTTCTGAAGCCCGACTTCTTCATGCTCCTCGTGGCTGTAAATCCTTCCTCAGCCTGTGATCACGAATTCGCTTACTCTGGGAGCTGTGTGACACACGGGGAGCGCTGTCCCTAGTCATGCGAGGGCTGGAGGCACAGAGAGCAGCGGTGCTTCGGTCTCTTGTGGGAAAGAGGCTCGCGCTGCCCTATCACTATTTAAAGAGCAGATGCCTTCAGGATAAATCCTCTTAGTGTGCTTTCCTGTTTGTGTCAGAACTTAAACCTTTTGTCCATTTCCTAGCAGGAGAAATAAAGAAGCAAACAGCCCTCATCGCTCTGTCATTCAGCAGAGTCCTTGTGTGTGTGGCTCGGAAAAAAAAGTCAGAGCTAATTTATGTATTTCCTGCTAAAAGGATGTAAGACACTACCCGTTAATATGACTCAAAAAATTACAAATGACCAGATGTAAGTTAATGAGGAGCTCTCCCTGCACCGTGACCGCTGCTCCACCCCGTGCAGAACTGCAGTATGCAGCACCGCCTGGGAAAAGAGCAGCAAGCCAAAGCATGGCTATTAAGAAATCAAATATTTATGGGGAGACCTTTTTCCTATCTTTTTTTTTTTTTTAATTACACTTAGATGAATGCAATTAAAAAGCATGCACCTGGTTTCGTATGATCAGTGGCCCAGATTAAACTTTCTGCCATAGAATAGATAATGTCTCAAAATACACTATGCAAAAAATTCCTTCCTATAAGCAGTTGATGCAGTTAGGGGAGGCTTGAGAAACAGCTTTTAAAACCAGAATGCATTTGAAATGATCAAACTTAACTCCCTCGACTGAACCCTACCTATGCATGGAATATGTAAATTGGTATGGCAAGTTTGCAATGGTCCTGTCATTATTCCTCCAGCCCAAAGCGTGTGAGGAAAAGCTGACTTTCTGCTTACAAGGTTTTTGATATTTTTCACTTCCTCCAAAGATATAGCTGGAAGCCCTTCAGCCGAGTGAAGGGAAAAGAAAGTTGGAAAGCATTTAGTCAAGACAAGCAAAGGTTTAAAAAAACAAAAAAAGAAAGGGAAAAGACTTCCTGATTCAGACACAGCTTTCCTGAATGGTCAGGAAAGGCCAAAACCAGAAGTCATTTGGTGTTGTGATTCATCTTGAAGTTAAATTTGTTTTATATTTTAAACTAAATCTCATCTTTCTTCTGGTGAACTTTTTAGATTACACAAGTCCTTGGAAAGTTTGAAGACTCTTGAAAACTTCAGATAATTTACTACTGCCTGTAGGCCTGTGATTTAAAGGATAAACTGCAGAGTAGTGAGTGATTTAGGTGTTTGGTAGTGGACTAGGGGGTCTACTCATGCTGCAAATGCAGTTCATACTGGTGGTGACTAGAAAACTCCTGGCAGCTTTTGTTGCCTTGCATAAGGTGATATGGGAATCTTAGTCCATAGCCTCCCAGTTATATATCTTAATAATCTCACCTCCTGTAGGCATTGAGAGGACAACTCCAGGCTCCGGTTATAATGTTTTCCACCTTAGGGATCTCCTGGTCAAACCTTAGACCTCGAACTATGAGGTGTGAGTTAGGGCCCCCGTTTGCTGCCAGTTGCTCTTCACAGCTGGGAGAAGGTCACCTCCAAAGGACAGTTCAGCTCCCCTAGGAGTGAGGTGGCTCCTGGCCGGAGAGCTGTTAAACGTGGGAAGTGTGTAAGTGACCAGCCAGCCCCAGGTACGCTTGAAAGTAAGGGAACCGTGACCTGCTTCTCCTGGCTGTTTCTGCACCAGCTCCATGCTGAGCCCTAATCACAGCTGTACCACGAAAAATAAACAGTGACAAACTCGTATACACAGGTGTCCTACTGAGGCCAGTGAGGATCTGCATGTTACAGCGATGCATCTGCACTGCTTTCTTTGTAGATTTGTCTTTGATTTATTTTTCTTTTTCATTGTTAGTAAAAAGTAATTTGGAACTTGTCCCATACACTGTTTACACAGGGGCAAAAGGATGAAATAGTTCAGGAGCAGAGATGCTGAATTGTCATACGTCTTACAAATATTAGTGTGTGGTTTTAGTGCTTTTTGCTCATAAAATAAATGCAGAGATATAGAACTTGCTATTGGCTCTATCTTTTTTTTTTTTTTTTTTTCAAAAATACACAAATTATACTGACAATAAGAGGAATGCTTAAACTCTTTGCTTCATCTAAATTTAAGACCCAATATTAAGCAATACTGAGCAATAAACTATGTAAACAATAAAATTTTCAGGGTTTTGGACAAACAAATAATTGAACTAGATTTTCATTTAAAGCTAATCAGAAACAAAACTATTTGTTCCAGAAGAACAGCAATCACTTTGGTCCTAGAAATTTTTACTGTGTTTTATTTTGTTGCTGAAAGTTAAATAAATTAGAAACAAAACATTTCACTGTTGCAATGAAACATTTCAGCTTTTTCTGATTTTTGCCTGCTTTTTTTTTTTTCTCCTGTCTCAAAAAAAATGCCCTGTAGATTATTGTGGTCAACCCAATCATACTTTTTTTTTTCCAGAAATAAATGTTTCTTTTCTTTTTGGATCCACTTCTAAATGTAATCTCCTGTTCTCCTGTTTTAACAAGTCAGTATTGCTGGGGAATTGCTTTAAGAGTTTGACAAACTGATGTCATATGGCAAGCATGAAAATAAAACTACAAGGAAGGAACTGGAAGAATTATTGTTGGATTAATTATTCCACAGAAATGAAACTGGCATGATCATAATAATGTGGTGGTTTCTTCTGAAATATGACTACTATTTTCAGGGACTCTATAGATTGATCTATTCCAGCTGTTGGTGAGCTAAAAAACAGAGGCTTTTTTCCAGGCAGGATTTTACATTAACACTGGGATACGTTAAGCCCACATGCTCCGAATTTGGCATGCTTTTCATAGTAGAAAATGACAATGTCCTAAAACTTAATGAGTGATGTATTTTAAAGCAGCTGTTTAGATAGGAAGAAGATAGTGACTCAAGGCCAGACAGTCCAGCCTTGACATCAGCTCCTCAGATGCCATGAAATATTAAACCTCCTGTTAAGAGATTTCTGAAGATCTGCTTCCTCTATCTGGGTTTTCATAGGGAACGTGTGAAATTTCTTCCCTTCTACAATTATGATCAAGCAGGATTTAATTGTGATCTTAGCTCCTATTTCCACAATAAGGTTTTCATGAGAAACTATTTAATCTCAAGACCATTTGAACATAAAACCAGCCACCAAGTGAAGAAAGTTTACAGAGCAGGACAAAAGAAGGACTTCAAAATGTGCCATGCCAACATATGAAAACTTGTGGAAAAGCAAAAATCCTCACAGTGCCTGTAGGAACAATTTTGTTTTGCAATGCCACTGTGCTTCACAGGAGGCTTGCTGCTGGCCTGCGTAGCTGAATATCTTAAATAAGCTGACATGGCATTCTTTATCTGGAATAAAGTACAGTGTTGGCAAAGAAGGTCACCTTGACAAATGAACTTGCCTGCTGGGAAAAAAAAACTCCTCCACAAGTAAATCAACAGGAAGGGCTTGAGCTTGTTTTCCAGTGCCCATTTCAAGGGCCACACACCAGGGCCATATGTACACTAGAAACACTGTTGTGAGACATGTGAGTGGGGAATCATTCTTTGTGCCAGATTTATAAACATTTTGTTTTCAGCTGGCTCTCTAATCTTTGCAAAAAGAGCATTTTGCACCTTAATTTTCAGTCAGCTGTTAACTTTCCCATTAGATCCCTACTAAAAAAAATATATAAAAAACCCTTTTTTCTTGAATTGCACCAAATTATACAGAAGCTGTTAGTTACCCTAATTCCAAGGATTTACAGTACAGTTCCCAAGGGAAACCAACTACTATTCCTCAAAGCCATAATTTCTCTTGGAGATAAACAGAAACAACAGAAGGCCAAGAAGAAAAATATGATGGAGAAGCTGCTGAGTGAAGAGGAAACAAGCAAGAAATCCTATCACTCATATGGCAAGAAGATGAAGAAAAACATTATTTGACAGTATTTCTGAATTTCAATATATTTTCACTAAGAAAGAAGACTCTGAGCTGCTAGCTCATCAAATCATCAAATCATAGATTATTCCAGCACTACTGTTTCCTAAATGCACCAGTACCAATTTCTGTCTTTCACACCTTGGTAACAACCACTTAACCATAGTCACAGCCTGGATCTGGCATGACCTTGAAGAGGTCTTAGCAGGTACAGTTTGAATCACCACCTGAAAGCAGTGAAAATCTCATCCTTAAGAAAGTTCTCTTTTTCAGTGATCCTTCCCCAATTTCCTATTTTTTTATTCAAAACCACCTTGGTCTTTCTCCTGCTTCTTCTCTCTGATGTCGCTCCATGTCTTTGGTTCACAGAGAAATGATAGAGCTAGGACTGTAGCAGTCAAAAATGATTATTTGCCTCCCTTCTCCAGAAAAAGATAGTATTCATAACATATGTGGGCTGAGGGTTCAAAGATTATTAAAAAGGGTATAGAAAAGCCAGAATGGATGACATCAAATGACGAAGAATTACTGAGGCTTGAGCAGCACAGAGGAACTTTGTCTAAATCCAAACAAAGCCAAGCAATGGCTAAAAGCCCTGGCTTAGCAGTCGCCAAATATAAGACATTTATTCTCCCTCTTCCCTTAGATGTTAACTAAACACTGCTAAACTAACTACACCTAACCCATTGCAATGTATCAGAGATATTTTTACATTAACAGATGTGCCTCAGTAGTGTGACTTCAAAAATGGCTACGACTGTGCCAAATTTGTATTTGGCCAGTAATCATTATTTTCAGAGCAGGGGTGAGTTTCTGGTTACTTTCTAGTGCTCTGTCAACCAATTTACTTTTTCTTAAAGATGAGGATTTAATTTGAACAAAACATCTTACTAGTTTTACCCATTAGGTAATGCACTGTGTTTGCATAGTACTTGAAGGGAACTGTAAATCATGAAGCGTTTTCCACTACAGTGACTTTTTAAGAAGTCATTAGCTAAATAGGCATTACATCTAGAAACTCTAAAACTTTATTGGACATGAAGAGATAAAGGAAAATAGAAACCTTAGGTTCTGTATATAGTTATGGCTCTGAAAAAGCTCATAATTACAAGTTCAGTCTCTGAAATCCATTTCTTTAAATAGAAACATATATAAAGCAAAGACATATCACATCAAATTACCATGTATAACATAAAATTAGTTTAGTCTAAAATTTTACTAATCACTTGACATGAAAGTAGACCTGGACTTGGCAGTCAGACAGAACTTTAGAGGCCTGTCTTGGACGACACAGCAAAAAGAGTGAGCAAGAGAAAGGAAAATTTTATTATCAAATGTCTAATATGAAACATGCAAAGGAAGAAATCTATGTTAACCACTCCACTGTGAACCCACAGACATTTCAGTATGAAAGGTAAAACATGCAAAATTAGAAAATATTAACATAAATAAAATAAATTAAAAATAAAACCATAACCCCTTTAAAAAAGTAAATGCAACACTGTCATTTACTGTAGCTACCACAAGTCAATGCCATTAAGAAGGTGACATTAGCTGAGGCCATGGATCTCCTCTGCATACTTCTTGAGCTGTCCTTACATCTCCTAAACTCAAACTTAGAGCCCATAGTGTTTGGGAGTTCACAGATTCATAGCAGTGTCTCCTGAAAAAATCAGTCCCTTTACTAGCACTAGCAAAAGTGGTGTTTGGGCCTTACTTGTACAGGCGTGGAGGCTGTCATAGCTGCACGGTGGTGGAGAACTTAGGCCCCCCAAATGCACTTTTATCTGTAACTTCTAATGGAAAATGGACATGCTCCTTTTCAAACACATGTTCTCATGAGCGTGACCCAGATTCCTGCATGCTTTTAACACTTGAGATTTATAAACATCTAGCTTTACTATCATTATCCAAATGAGATACAGACAGACGCACAGTTTCCATCAATTACAATCTACAGAAATCTCTATTTCAGAGCCAGCAGTCACCTGTCATTTTAGGCTTTCCATTCTCGGTTCCTCATGCGTGCACGAAGCCAGCTGGGAGGTCCCGGGAAAGCAGTCCATGACACTGTTGCAGATCTCATATGGTCCTGCTGAGATGACTATCTCAAAATTATTTCCTCTTGCAACATTCCCCCTTGTATCAAAGCACTCCAACTGCCTATTGTTCATGCAAGAGCTTATAACAAGCCCGGCAGTTGCACAAGCAGAGCTTTCCCGGCTTTGGCAAGACAGAAGAACATGATACTTCCAGAAAATGCTGGGTCAGATAGTTCAAGAGGTATGGTAAGAGACCCTGTCTTGAGAAGGCATTTGTGGCCACACTTTCCGAGTCACAGCAATGACCCCCTTTACCGGCCACTGTAATTTTCAGCTTTGCAGGGCTCTTCCCCATGCAGAGCTCTTCACATGCTGCCGTGCATCTAAAGTTTCACCTAGTCACAGTTGTGGTGCAAGGTGGGTGAATACATCAGCAAAAAGGAATCGGTCTTGTTCTTGCCACTGGGACTATGGAAGCCCTGCTCTCCTGGCCAAATTCCAGCGGACACAGACGGCTGCTGCCTGTTTACATTGCTCTGAAATTCAGCCTGTTGCTGACGTCACCGCTGATGGCTGTGTTTGTTTCTGTGTGCTATGAGGATGGTGTTATTATTATTATTATTGAGCATTAGAGGTCTTAGCCAGAAAGAAAAGCCTCCTGGGTGCTGTGTTTTATACCACATGAGCTGAACAATGCTCTTTTCCCTACCAAGCTTGCAGCCCACCCATGCAAATGCTGTGCTCCCTTGCTGTGTCCTGACTGCTGGTTAGGCATAAAATGTCATTCTGAACTCCTAAGATAGCTACAATGACAGATATAACACGAACATAGCAAAACCAAAAAAAAGTCTAAATGTCTGTCCCATATAAAATAACGCAGCAATTTTAAAGCTGTTACTCCTACTAGGCATATAATTAGTGCTCTGATCCAGTCAAGAATTATTGCTAGGACATACGTGTGCACACACAAGGCTTTAATCTAAACAATGATCTAGGGCTATGCTTTGTCTTTCCTAGGCCGTTGGCCAATTTAATTTTATGGTTGAGGAGAAGAGGTGGAGAGGAAAGAAGGCAAAGATTTCCTGCTGCTTTTTAAAAAGTTTTTGGTAGGCTGCTTAGAAAATTTAGCAGCTGTTTGAAGACTTTCTGAGGTTTGCAATCCTGGTAAAACTTCGTTGAAGGGGGAGTAAAGAGTAGAGCACAAGTAAGGTGCTGTTGCTCGTCTTAGCTGACTAGTTTTCCATATAGCTGAGTGTGCCTACAGGTAAGGTACCACCACAGCTGCATACGCTGTAGAGGACTGATACAGACCCACGCACACAAATGTGTGCAGAGCGTGGGAGAGGCTATACTGCAGGCGAGGTGGCATTTCAGGAGCTTTAAAGGGCTGAGCGATGATCAGCTCATAGGGGAAATACACAGGCATCAGCATGGGTCCAGCTCTGAAACTGAAACCCTGAAGAGATTTGCCATGGCAGCAAAAAGTTTCTCTGCTTGCTCTGTCATCCCCTTCTAATTATAACCTCCAGACTGATTACGGATCTGGTTATACAGTTTGAAAATTTGTTTAGGAATTGTACATTCTGGCGCTTTGTTACTGGGGAATAGGGAAGCTGAGTGCACAAAAGGAACTCATCATGCTGACAGCCGTGGTCACAGCAACAGCCCTGCAGTACTTCATACAACGTACACAGTCGAGCACACCACAACTTCCCATTCATCCAGTTTTCTAAGGACTATTTTTTAAACCTGTTTAGTAGTCCATTGTCCTGTTGCAACAGATGCTGACAATACTTGAAATTTCATTACATCCTCTCCTCTCCTGTCTTCTCTATAGCTGCAGATTAGGAAATTTTTACTTGTCATAGATGAGCAAAATCAGTTTAAAATAATTTGGTAGGACCTTACTTCAGGCCAAAACACTGTCCTCTCTGGGCATTGCACTGGAGTTCACTCAGCAGGCAGAGGCGCAATGCCTTAACTAGTAGCCAGGGTAACTAGTGGCTTACTGGGAGAAGGTCAAAAGGTAGAAGGAAAATTTCAGTCAGACATGCTAAGGCTCAGAGCTAAAAAGAATTTTTCTACACACCAGGAAAATGAAAGGGAGGCTGATTCCTGTGAGGTGCTCAGCACCTTGGCCATGAACCAGTAAAATGCTTAACATTAAGCATGTGCTGGAGAGTGCCATAGAAAACAGCTTGAGTGCTAAATACCCTGCAGAATCAAGGTCCAAATGGGAACCAGACATAAACCAGATGGCATGATGTTAGCTTTGCCATATTAATAAGCTCTTTGGTTTGCATATCAGCATCTTTCTGTCTCTTATTTTGCCCTTATTACTCTCCCCTTTCTATAAAATGTTCGTTATGTTCACTGGGAGAAGAGAGGAAAATGTATTGAAAGTTCTCCATATCCCTGTTCACAAGCACAGAGTTAAAGCAGGAACTTGGAAAACTGCTGGTTGACTTTAATGGAGATCCCACTAAATTAACAGTGCTTGGACAAGGACCATCAGGAGGTCAGAACTGCTGGTGAAAGAGTTAAAATGCCGGGTGTGTATTGTAGTGAGCTCCTGAACTGTATGCAGTAAGTGTACAATAAGCGTGCCATTGTCTTTGAGAACAGCAGTGCATTTATCAGAGGTTATTCCTAAGAGCGATGTGGGGTGGCAGGTGGGCAGTGACTATAGCTGAGGAGGCACAACAAGAGATGGATCCCCATCTCTTCATAAAGTAGATTCAAGCTGAACTGGAATGAGAGTCCTGACATCCTGTGTTCATCCCTTGTGCCTCTGCTGAGGTCACTTGCCAGACAGTGGCGGGAGGGAAGAAACTAAAACAGTTGTTGCTGTTTTTTTTTTTTTTTTTTTTTTTTTTTTAACAAGCTCCTGTTTTTTCACTTCTTCCTTCCCAGCACGATTACAGCTAGCTCCAGAACTTCCTCAAAACGGTGAATGGTGCAGATGCAGGCTTCCCACTGAGGGCTTTGGAAGCCCGGGCCGCTTGCCGGGAAGCCTGCGCAGCTGCATCCCCTTGCTGCCTGGCAGGTACCACTAGTGGCCAAATTCAGGCGCGCTCCCAGCGCCTTGGCAAGGAGCACGGGCCGGCAGAGGCGTCCCGGCTCAGAGCTTGGCCCCACGGCCTGGATTAGGCCACCTTGGGCAGCTCCCTCCCTTCTCCATAGTTTGTTCCCTCCGCACAGAGAGTAGTGACCGCTCCTGCCAGAGCGGTGCGAGCCCATGAACGTGCAGTGAGATGTCTAAGGACATTTCTGCAATGGTTGCAACATTCATCCAAAAGGAAATGGAACTCACATTAATGTATCATATCAATGATGTCTATGACAAACATGGCATAATGTAAAGTTAGTCCAAGATGAAAGAGCTATAAACTTGGCAAAGTTACTTCTTATTTTTTTGCATGTTAAGAGCAGATCCATGACAGTTACAGAAACTCAGATGGTAAATGGTAACTTGTTAAACTGTTGTGACTTGGTTCTGTGTCTATTTTCAGCTGGACTAGGAGGAAATAAAATTAGTTAGAAGATACAGTGGTCACTGGAGAGCACCTGTGGAGTTGCTGGGAGTCTGTCAGTAATTTTTGATAAAATATGAAACAAATTGAAACAAGTCCTTTTCTGTTAGAAATTTCCCTCTAGAAAACCCTGACATAAATGCAGTTGTCACAGTTCCAGCAAATACATAAGCCTGCAGAAAGCCATTTCATCCATTTTTTTCCCACACTTTCTGTGGAAACATTTACCATAGGCAGAGCTACAGTTGTGAAGAGTGCCAGGAAACTTTTCTGTCTTTGTTGAACTCTTTGAGCCTATGATAGGAGCTGGGAGATGAGTTGGAAGCATCCCAGGATCCACTCTGGAACATCTTTCAGCCAAGCTTAGAAGTCACCTGAATCTGTCCTCCATGAACAACAGGACAAGATAATCAGTTCCCTCAGGTGTCAATCCATGACAAAAGTACAATTCAACCCAATATGAGGCAGAATATGGATAAGTAATGAATAAATCAGGACAAGTAAACAGTGCAGGAAACACAGAACAAATGCTGCCAAGAACAAATTTATGATAAATTTGTTTCCAATGCAAATTTAAACACTATGACAATTCAAAGGTGACACAAAATTTCTCCAATTATATATCTTGTTACTAGGGTTAAAAACAACCCAGCCACCAAAAGGTGCGCAAGGTGCTTAGAAATAAATCAAATCAGAAAACTTTCTACAGCAGCTTATAAATCAAGAATTTCTACCCAAGATATTATCTGATTATTTTCTTGATGCAAAATAAACTAACGTCATTTTTGTCAGGTAAACATTGAATGATAGCATAAGATCTTTGCTAGCCAAGAAGCTGCTCTATTACTGTAATTTCCATGGAACTGGGACTTTTCTATTTGCATAGAGTATAGGATAGTAGTCAGAACTCAAATATAATGTAATAAGCAATTTGAATCATTTGACCCTAGACATTTAAAGATTGCATGGAAGAAAGGTACAGACTTGATCTTTCAAAAAAATTCTCCTATCAAACCCACCATATGAAAAGTGTATTTTCCCAATGTCTTCTTTTTTAAAACACCTGGTGACATCATTGTGTTTCACTTACTTGTCTAGGTCTGTGAGTAACTATTTTAATCTCAACAGTAAATCAGCATTTAATATTCTAGTCACAAACTTCCTTTTCCACATGAACTGATTACAGAACTTTTCAGCAACTTTCATTTCAACAAGTGCATGATCAGATCAGTCATTTAAATAAAGCACCACATCAAAACTAACTCTTGAAGTTGAGATTCATTTAAGATAAGCTTCACTAAAGAGATTCATACTTTTTTCCATCTACTTTCATTATATGTTCTTCATCTATCCTTCACTTCTCTACTTGGTAATGGAAGAGTATATCTGTTCAGCAAGATCTCTCTCAGTGTTGTCAAACATGTCTCACTATCAAAGACTGAATAGACAAACTTGTGTTGATTTGGAGAGATTCTAGGAAAATTTTTTGTTTTGCATATGTATTCCCCATTTCATTAACTAATAGTCACTACATCCTCAAGTTTTCTCTTGAGTTCTTTTAGATTCATTTACTGATTGCAAGATTCTTTAGTTAGACTCCTGATTGGCTGTTATGTTGGTTTATTTTATCTTCATATAAGTTGCACACACTGAAAACGCTATAAAATAGCATCAATCTCACTGATCTTCTCATTTTAGGAACCAAACAATTACATTTCCATTCATTTGAACTGTTTTCTATGATTAGATTCAATTCAGTGATTCAAGTCTAGAAGATATGATACCAACTATGAAGACTGAAAGAATTTCTCACTCTCAAAATCTTTATGATTTACTGCAAAACCTCCAAAAGAAAACAACTCATCAAAAGTCAACAGAGCCATTAAAGCATAAAGGAGATCATGTATAGAAGAAAAAAAAAAAATCCCACAGCTTGGTACTTACATAATTTCTTAAAATCTAAGCACTTCTTTCCAGGTGCCAGATGGAGGAGAGCTGTGTATGAGGCAGACAGTCTAAATCTGAAACAATACATCCTTTGTTACCCATTCACATACCTATTTGAAGCCTGCTAAAGGACGAGCTCCTGAGCCGCTACGTAACAATAAAATAACATGAAGGAAAAAGACATACAAGATTTTCATCAGCTGTTTTTCCTTTCTGTACAGCAATTCCCATGAAGATGGTAGTTCAGAATACTTTTTTTGCTGTTAGTTTTGCTCACTTTGAGCTTTTATGACTGCTTGCAGATCCACATCATTGTATTTGATTTCAGCTAATCAAGCATAGAAATGAACAGGAATGCAGACAAACAGCACAGTAAAAAAACAGAGAAGGAAGTTTTTTCAAACAAAATCCCTTTATTAGGCAGTGGTTCCAATGATGAAATCAGAATAGGAAGGAAAGTCTGTATTGCTTCATTGTTTTGTTTGGATTTTGGGGTCCAATGCTAACTTGTGATAATATTTCCATTTGTAAGTGTATTTTTCTGAGGGCAATGCAAAAAAGTGCCTATGATGAATCTAATAGGAAAAAAAATCCCATTGAACTTGCTCTTTCCATTATGAATGACCTTTACAGGATTGTCCCACTTTATTATCTTTCCTGTGTTGTTTAGTAAGTTTGGCTAGAGCATTGTTTTTCATTCAAGTCCTATAAATTCATAAAGTGGATTCAACACCAATATAATTATAGAGAGCTTTAATAATGGAATCATCCCTATTAGGAACTTAGAAAATTTTAAGAAAACGGGAAAATGGAATGAATACTATAAATGACCAAATAGAAGCACTTCAGTGTATATGAAGGGCATAGTTAGTTGCAGCAATATTGATGTAGTACATTCAGATATTTAGAGACAAGCCCAAAGCCTACTGTAGTCAGGAGGACTTTTGGATCTGACCTTAAATGTTGTGAGATGTCAATTACATTTGTAATACAAAGATTAAACTCTCTATAACCTCCTCAGTACAATAGTTAAAGCAAACATGCCTTCTCTGCAGACATGGCAACTGCTTTGCTGATCACACCATGTCATTCTAAACAGAATTTTCCAGGTGGCAGGTGCTGAGCACTGTATCTTCTCTTGGGTGTTAGGTGGTATGGTTTACATGTGGAAAACGCTGTCAGTGACAGACATATTAGTTTAAACAAACTGTATTTGTATTTATATCTCCCAACAATAAAATGCATGGCAGCAGTTGGGTGAAGGGAGGAAACTCTTTTCTTCATACATAAAAATGATGTTAGAGATGAGATAAAAAGGTAGCTCCCCTTTCTATGACAATACACCATCCTCTCAGCATATAAAGGTATGCCTTGTTCACTGTTTATCATTGAGACCTGCTCGTTGCTGTCATATTATCTTCAGATGATGCTGACTTTGATTTGATTTAACTTCATTATTCATTTTATTGGTTGTCACAAATGATGAAAAGTGGTATTAAGAGTTCTTAAATAAATGTAGTATCACAGGCTAAGTACTGAAAATAAATACTGAGATTATTAACTTATTATTTATTAACTTATATTATTAATATCTGGTTACTTAAGTATACTGAGGTCAATGAATACTATAAGGCCCTGTGAGGATGTCTTAGGAAAATTCACCATAAGTATATATTAGTCTTCTTTAAAGATACCAGAAAAAAACTCTCCCTACTATCTCTTGCTCTGTTTCCAGTACATGATATAAGCTGATTCAGATGATTGCAAAGATTAATCCAATATTAAATTTAAATTTGTTTAAAGTGTCAAAAGACTTTATTGATACTGTCCTTGTTGATTTTATTAATAGTGCCAGATCTGGAGAAGATGTGGTGCAGGCTGCGGTTGTCTGCAGCCCTTAGGGTAGCCCCATAAATAAGTATTATTTCAGTGTTTGGTGCATTTCTATTAAAACATTTGCACAGTTTGAGGTCCCCTTTGGGTTGGATAAAAAGTAAAATCTCTCCTAGCAGTGGAAACTCATCTCTGATAGTCGGAAAGGAGGTAACTTAATCTAACCATCCACTCCGCTGATACATCGAGGAATGCACTTTGTCAGCCTTTGAGGGTTTAACTACAGCTGGCAGTCTCAGAAACCAATCCATTCTTAGTAACAGCATCGCCTTCACAGAATTACAGACATAATTTCAGCAGATATACCCACCTAACTGCCGAATAATGTTTTCCACCCACTTATGCAGTGGTCAGTGTCTGTTTCAGCATTACTGCCCTGGATCAAAGCCATCAAATGATTCAGAAACCAAAGACTGAACTGACAGCTCAAGAAAAAAGGTTATGAACTTTATTTATGGTGTTTGAGCATGGCTCTATTTAGTCTCTTAAGATCAACGTATTTCCAATCCAAATGATGCGTCTTTATTAGAAAAGACACTCTTATGGGCAATCAGATGCTGACTAGCCTGTATGTTGTGAGAGTGTTTAAGAAATCAAAGACATTTTAAGTCTAGAAAATTCAGAACTCTACTCTTCATGTGGGTTAGTTAAATTAGGGGGAAAAAAGTCTAACCTAACAATAACAGCAAAAAAATTTCTATATCTGGACTGTTTATGGCTCTCTGCTGTGTCTTGGCCTTTCTGTTGGACTCTGCAGGGATTCAGCTGCTGGATTCTAGGTATCATCATAATATTGTCAATAAGTGTTGCTAACTGAATATCATGGGCATCAAGTCCTTTTTTTCATGGGTTTTGGTAAGGCAGGTATCTAGTTTGCACAAAGGAATGAGTTATTCTGTTAAAGTAAGATGGATAAAGTTACCCCTCTAGCTTATAAAATTCTTGAGAGAAAATGCAGTACAGCTTTTCACCTATTTACTGTATAATTCTAGTCCTGAAAATAGCCAGCCTAACCTATTAATCAGCAGAGTGGCCTGCTAAGAAAAACACCCTTTTTTTCCTTATCAGCCATGAAGCATGAGTCTAAACACTTTGAATTCCAGACTTCAAGATTCCACCTAAAAACATGTCAGCAGACTGGATGCCCCCAGTTCAGAACTCTTATAGCTGCAGTAATATGACTCTAGGCCTCTTTTTGGCTTAGGCATAATGCTATGCTAACATAGCTCTACAGCTCCTGGACACGGGCAAAGAGAGTCTGGATTTGCTTGCAGCCACCTGTGAAAAGATATCCTGAATTCCTATGTTGTAATCATTAAGTGGTAGCCATGAAATTCACTGCAGCATGGGTTTATGACCTTGCTGTTAAAGCCTATGGTATCAACTGAATTGTTTGGGTTGTCTTTTCTTTCTTTCTTTTTTTTTTTTTTTCTTCATTGCTCTATTCCTCTTGATCTATACAGAGATCTCAGAATACAGCCGTTACAAGTGAGCTTTGCATACTCATATATCACAAATTTCAGTGTCCTGGGTCTGACACCGATCAAAAACACACCCGGAATAAGACGATACTCCTGCTTCTTGCTTCAGTAGCTCTCCATGTAAATAGGAGAAGTTTACTCTGAAAAATATGATTTACTTTTTCTTTTGGAATTCTTGATAGCACTAACTCTTTTAATTACAGGCATTTTCATTACCCACATGAATATCAAGCTCCATACTTGAATCTGAAAAGAGAAAATTGGCCTCCGGGGACATCCTATGACAATAAACTCCTTTACAAATGGGCAATTGCTTATAACTACAGTGACTCATTGGTGCATGACACATGAATAATTAATTGCAGACTTACTTGTGCTCAGTATAGACTGAGGCAACTTGGTTTGGCTTGTTCAACCTTATTGCATTGCTGAGTGTGTCATAGTTATCTTCAGGCCTGGATTGGCAAAGTCATATAAAAAATTCAGTTGTCAAAAACAGCCATAAGAGCTGGAGTCCATTAAGGATAAAGCACATCTTGACTACTCAAAACAGCTGCAGAGGCAATGCTCCTTCCCAAAATCTGTAGGGTAGTTCCTAAACACAGAAGATGCATCCTGTGTCCTGAAGAAAATTGTTAAAAATGGACATCTTGGGTTCATTTTTCTTTCTTTTTTTTTTTTTTTTTTTTTTTTTTTTGCTTTGCCACACATAATCAGATGCCACAAATGGCTTGAAGAAAGGTGCTTAAAGGAAATTCCAGTTAATTTTTGACTTTATGGACTGGTAATTCCAAAATTTGCCATATATTCTGTGAATTGACAATGAAACATAGGTAGCTTTAAGTTTCATTCTCCATCTATGGATTTATGCATATTTTGTACATGCACATATGCACACTTAAGTGCCTTTAGAACCAGTACCTTTAGAAACCAGTATCTTTAGAAACCTGACATTTCCAGTATTATTCTAAAAACTCTCATTACTAGTTGCTTTTACTAATTGAAACAGAAAAGGAGGCAAGGCAGGTATGAGGAAAGCAAGGCAATAGGTAAGGAAGGTGGGAAGGAATGTAGGAATAAAGAAAACAAGCAAGCCAGGCAACAGTAAAGGATTACAGCACATCATTGAGGATTATGAGGAAATGCATCATTTGAGTGAAAGATTTAAGAAGGATCCTACACAACTGTTAGAGACTAAAGACTGCTATGTATTAAGTAGACCCCTCTCCTGTGCTCCTGTGCTTAGCTAGCTGTCCCTGCTTCCTTCTCCCCATTCTGTCTCTGAAATGAGCACTTTCAGTGTGAAATCCTGATGCAGAATAACCCATGCTCTATACGAAAAATATAAACAAAAAATCTAATTTTTGGTATCTTGAACCCTTTGCCAGTGGATTCAGATATAAAACTTCCATTAGCTGCAGTGATGAAATGACTTGGTGTTATTTCACATGTGCACATCACCTAAGTATGCGTTAACTTGATGCACGTGTATGGGTGAGACATATACCTCATTTGATTTTCCACTCCAGAATTTACTATAAACCCATTATTAAATGAGAAAGACATAGCATTTCATGTTGAGATTGAATATCACAGCTATCCAGGTTTTGGTCTCATTATAATGTTAACCTTAAAAAGGATCTGACCTTCCTGACCACTAGGCACAATCATCACTTGGCCAGACCTACACAATATTTTCTTCTTGGCTTTTATTAGGCAGAGGAAGAGAAACTCCAGCATAGAAGACTTTCCAGCACCTACTCTAGAATTTGCATATACAAACCCAGAGTATATGTGCAGACTGATGCCTATAGTGAAGTGGTTAGTCAGGAGTCCAGTGTGGGCCTGGGGTAAATTTTTTATTCCCTCCTCAAATCTGTCTATTGGGAAGCTAGTATTTTTCTGATTAGCTACCAGAAAATATGAGGACGTACAGCTCTAGAGCATCTTCCATCTCAGGTAGCAAGCTGTGAGAGTGTCCTCATATCTGATGTCCTGAGGTTTGGCTCACAGATGTTTAAAAAATGTTTCCCCAGCTTGTCTCTTGCTTTACTTACTTTTTGGCTGGTAAATGATGTCAACCCAGTTGGACTTCTTTGGACAGTCTTATTCTGTCTAAGCATACAGTATATGTCAATCCTAACCCGGGTGATTTTACATGTCTGACATACCCTCAGGCTCACCGTAATTAAATGTTACACATAGCATCCCAAACATGAAAATGCAATTATTTTCACAAACAACCTGCTGATAATAGGCTGTCTACTCCATTCTTGTTCTCTGAAGACCAGAGGCTCTGTAGATGTCTGGAAGGTGAACGAGCACAGACAGGGGCAGAAATGATTTAGAGAGCTGAGGGATCCCACTCGGAGTATTAGTCTTTCCTTGCATTGCTTAGAAGTGAATGCCAGCTGGAATACTTGGCTGCCCTTGGCTAACATAGTGCTTCAGGATAATGGGAAATCTCTTTGCAACAACCTAATAGACCGTTTCTGGTTTTGACATCAAAATCTGGGAGCCAGCGCCAGCCCGTGTCTCTGGTGTAACTTGGGGGTGGACTGTAAATGGTTTTGACACAGGACATTTTCTAGGGGATGTTTTCTCACTCTAAATCCTTTTATTTCCAGATGAAGAAAGTAATGAAGTCAGGTACCTCTGAAGGGGAACTAGCAAGGTGAGCCTCTTTCTTCTGTCCTTATTGCTGCCATTGTCCCTCTTCTTCTCAACCTCTTGCTTTTTGCTCTTTCTTCCTCTCTCTGGAGTCCCTGTCACACACAGCAGGACCTGGAGGACCAGTGTGCATGCTGCCGTGACGGGGCCAGCTCCATGGAGAGAGAAAAAAGTAGGAAGAGAAACAGGCCAACTGCCTAGAGAGGATGACTGGTTCAGCTGCCAGCTTGGGACAAGGCCCTGGTAATTCTTCTCCAAGTTTCCTTCCTGTGTTTTTTTAAGGGGCTTGTCACCACAGTGTCTGAAAGGCTGCATGGCGCATGGTCCCATGCCTACGGCCACGGCACCGCCTGGCCACCTGGAGCAAAAATGTTGCAGTGGGCCAACTGCTGGGCTGGTGCAGTGTTTAGCCAAAATCCAGCAGCTTCACTTGAGCTTTGGCTATGGATACTCAGCCCTACTTTAGGATATGATTCTATATTTGTACACTGCTAACCAAATGCTTCTCAGATACCAACTTAGCTGGAACTTTTACTAGTATTCCATAATTGTATCTTGCAGTTCCCTTTCTCTGCACATTTTCCACACATTTACACCATGCCGTTTTGATCTGTGCAAAAACAACCCTGTGCAGTGCTTGACTCCTGTCTGTTTGCTCTGCCCCTGTCCATGTGCCAGATGCAATCTGAAGGTGCCTGTACGGGGCACGTAGGGCTCTCAGCTCTTATGGCTTTTACAGGCAGCTCCAACCATCATGTAATCAGAGATAAGTGACTTAGCTGAAAATGAATAAGGCAGCTGGCTAAATGCTCAACCAAACAAAACGATCAAAGGGATGGTGCCAGATGTTTTCCATCAGCTCTGCATATGGAGATACCAGGGAAAGCAGCAGGCCTACCAAACTAAAAAGAAACCAGAGAAGCCAACTCTAGTTTGAACCATAACATGAAGAACTGGCTATAAATACTGCATTCCTCTGTGAGGCTCCCAGAGGACGTTCTGTAGGTATTTCTGTAGCTTGCAGGAAAAGCGTCTCTACTATTGTCTGACTTATTTATCCGCATCCTTCTGCTAAATGCTTGGTGAAGTATTATCATTCTTATCATCTATATGAAACAAAAAATAAAAAGTTTCAAAAACATATTTTAGGAAGCTGATAGGAATTCTTAAACATCTTTGCTTTTCTGCAAAAATGACTTTTGGGCAACCCGTTCCAATATAGCATTTTCCTAGAACTACTGTTTTGCAGAGTTGTCTTCCTTTAGTATATTTAAAATTCTAATTTCATGTGTTTGGAGACCAAACTCCTGCAAGAGGCCCAAATAATTTCAAGATTTGCTGTGGAAAAGGAGCCAGTTCTTTATTTTTGTCTTCTGGGGAAGTTTACGGTAGAGCAAGATAAACATCCAAAATAGTTAAGGTTGTTTATCCTGCATCACTTAGAAGACATTCTTGACATCACTCGTATACAACTGCGCAGGGGAGCTGCTCAATCAGTGCTGACAGAAATTAAGCACAGCTTGCCCAGCCTCGGGGCATACAGACCTTCCTTGCTGCAGTGAGATATAATCTGCTTCTGTTGGGATGAAACTTGAACTGCTCATATGGCGCCTCTTGAAGCGCACAAGGCTATTCCTTCTTCTTCTTCTTTTTTTTTTTTTTTTCTCTCCCAGAGACACAGTTGTCACCTCAGGACACTTTTCCTCACCCTTACATACCCCTGTAGTGTTTGGGAGCTAGCAAGGAGGGGTGCATGTTGCGGAAGGATCTGGGGCTGTGTTTGTCTGTGGTAGTGGCTTTGCTACACGTCCCAAGTCTGGGTGCATTAGACTTGCTGAGCAGGGACCCTGGCAGGTAATCTGAGACAACACAGAAACTTCAGAAATTCTCCCTGTTCTTTTTTGACTCTACAGACTCTACGATCACCCCCTGACACCAGGAGGAGGGAGACGTGCTGAACATGCAGCAGAAAGGCATTTCCCTGAAACAACAGAAACTGCCCAGACTTTTATTTGACTATCAGATGAAATAAGAAGGGGTGCTGACTGCATCAATCAGGATTGCTGAGGTCCATTTTGTCCTTTACCTACATAGTATGCTCATAGCTTTAGTAACATACACACCCTTCTTTGGGTGATTATTAATGGAAAAGCTGTTTATTCCCTGTATAAACAGCTCAGGGGGCTCTTTATAGGATGCCCTAAACCCCTTCTTCAGGCACAAAGGCTGTGAACGTGCCTTTTCTTTGCTCTGATCCTGATCTCATGTACTTTTATAAGCCCATTTATTTATACAGGCTTAAGCTGTTCATTGCAGTGGAAATACTTGTGATTTACAGTGCAGGATGAGTTCTATGCTTATAGATAAGTTAGTAACAAATGGGCTGAGGAATTCACTAACTCTCATGCTTGAGTCAAAAGAAAGCTTGAGCGTGACTCACTGAGGAATGCTTTGTACTCCCCTAATTGCATAATTACCTTAGAGGGCTTACTGGCCATTTGGCACGGGGGTCATTCCTGTTTCCTCTGAGTACAGGGAGCTCTAGTTTCTTACTGGATGCACACCAGACAAAAGGGAGATGTGAGGAAGATGTGTGTAGCCCCATGTTTCCTCTATACCGCATACGAGCAGTACTTAATGCACAGCTGCCAAGTCCCTCCTTCTCAGAAAGGCCACTGGAAAAGCTGACCATCACTAAACATTAACCAGTTGTACCAGCATATTGTCTGTACTGAAATGTATAATGTGATATTCTGGGTATTAGTACTTGTGACTTTTGAATACTAATAAAAGTGGTAAAATTAGTGGAGAGGCTACAAGCATAAAACCTTCCTTGCTGCTTCCCTGCTGCTTCCCTGCTGCGAATAATGAAAGGTAAAAACAAAGATCTCCTCAATATCTTGTTTTCAAAACCAATAAGTAAAAAAGTTATGAATGATATAAATAACATAAACAATAGCAGTGATGTAAAACATAACAAGCGAAGTGAAGAGACCTAAATGTCTTGTGAGAAAAACAGAAAATGAAGTTGTTAGTTGCATCGTGCTACAGTGTGAGAATTAAAGGAAGATTGGGTGCAGAATTTTCCCGGACCTCTAGCAATCTCAGCACCAAAGTTTTCAGCACTAACCCCATGTGTGCAACTGGTAATGCAAGTAGGTCTGCAGATGGAACAGAAAAAGCAAGATAAAAATGAATGATAAAGAGAGCTGGGGAGGAGATATTTAAGTATAGCTATCCTAAATCCACTTAATATTCTTTTATTCTGAAGAATGGCAGGAATTTGTGGTTCCTTTTCTTAAATTTTTAGTGTTAAGAACATATGCTAGGAACATCTTTATGTTACCCAGCAATGCAAAATCCATAAGCCACTTTGGAACTCAGAATCTGCCCTTTGCTGATTAGTGACTGTATGAGGATGGAGTCAAGCTTTCATCCAGCCCTTGCCTTCTTTGCATCTGTGCATTTAACATCCTTGCCTTCACAATAATCTCTCTTACATTTGAAGCATCTAAAGCTCCTATTTCCCTGTCCCCCTTAGAGCGCCGCTGCTCACTATCACCCAGCCTATAGCCAGGAGGTTACGAGAGTCCCCCACACTGGGTTCACTGCTCTATTGGTGGCTCTATTTGGTGCTGATGCCAAAGCTGCCCATGTATGTTTTAGTCATGGGCACAGGATGCCTGCCTTCTTGGCCCTTCAGGGAGTGTGGACGTGAATCCAACTGCTCTGGAACCTGAAACAAGTGCTGAAATTCTCAGTTCAGGCCAGAGAGACAATCCTGAGCAAGAAACAGAACTCTAAATATCTGCATAACTTTGTTAGTGCAAACTTTGCTGTTCATGGACTTATCCACTGCTTTTATGGCTTGATGAAATTTCTTCTCACCTATTTTTTTTTTTAATTTTTTTTAGTAGAGTCTTTCTAATTGTGGAAACAGAGTGTTTTAATACATCCTGAGACTGCATTAGCTTCTCCTCCTCTCTGAGAAATCTCTGCTTAGAAGGTTCTGCAGGTGAAAGTGTCTGCAAGAGAAAACATGGCTGGGAGAGACTCATATCCAAGCCTGGCTTGGGAAGCAGAGTTTTTCTTCCGATATGAATGGAGCATTTGAAGCACTAAGAAGGGAGGTTATAATAGGAAAGATCTGTATTCCTAAGCTGATGGATAGCTGAACAATATTTTACTAAGCCAAATGCTAATATCCAGGACTGATTCTGTTCTCACAGATTTATATTTGACTGACTTCATTAGAGCTAACATCGACCTAAACTAACAGACTTCAGAGGAAAGTCGGGCTCTGGGCACTATGTGGCACCTTTGGTGCATACCTCTTCAAACTGTTGAGTCAAGGAATTAGAACACTATAATGAGAGCGTTTGCGGTAGGGCTCAAGGAACACCAGACAGAGCCTATCGCAAAGCTTCTTGCATTAGCACGGTGGCAGTGGAAGCTGTGTAGAAAGAACATGCAGTCCAGGAAAGAGGTCTTAGAAGATGAAGTAGGGATTAAACTAGAGCCTCTTTTACCATTTGCTGAAACATTCAGCACATTTGCCTTCATGGATTCTGCATTTCAGAGGACTGCATGCTGAGTTAATAAAATCCCTCTGCTGAACAAGCTTTGGAAACTGAGATAGTTACTGACTGCCCACATGGCAGAATTTGGCCATTGCTCTTGGACAGCTGCAGGAAGTTAAGGACAAGAAAGGGGAGACAGCACCAAAGTCCCAGGGACACACAGACACGCAGGGAGACACATGGCTTGGTCTCACGGCAGGAGTGTCCAAAGTATGTTCCTCATCAAAATGCCAGGATCCTCTTTTATTCTTTTTCTTTCAGGAACTGCAATTTGCACTTCTGCTTTTCTTAGGTGATGTGTATGTGATTTAGCTTACATTCTAGCCTCATACATTGTAGGCTTAAGTTGCAAGACAATTTTAAAACAATTAGCACACCTACAAGAAAAATAGCAAAACACCAGCTTTCCGTTGCTCACAGACATAAAAGGAGATTCAGTTTTAACTTTTAACATTCTTCCTCAGGGAAGAAATGACATGTTCCCCAGTAACCCAATGCCAAACCACTACTCTCTGATTTGAGTAACAAATCCCATTCTTACTGTGTCTAAAACCCCAGACTGTGTTTCTTTTCTTAACATGAAATTGTGTATTTTGGTACTGCTCTCAAGTAACAGTTTAGCAGAACAAAGGAGTTATCTTTATGAGACAGCCAGGGAAATACACAAAGAACAGGAAGATGCAGCTAACCTAAATAATGACACTGAAAATAAAATAGCCATTGGCCTATAAATAAACAATATGAAGTAAATATCATTATATTTATTAACAGGGGTCACAGACTTAATTCCTACTTAATTCCTATTTTTTCAAACTATAGTTCTCACTTTTTTTTTCAGTCAAGACACAGAATAACATTTTCTAGTTTCCCCATCTTTTTATAGCTTTTTTTTTTTTTTTTTAAATAATATGAATAGCATGAATGCATGTTTAGGAGAAAGGTCAGATTCCTAAAACAATAAATT
The DNA here is from genome assembly GCA_013398735.1 of Nothocercus julius. Taxonomy (NCBI): domain Eukaryota; kingdom Metazoa; phylum Chordata; class Aves; order Tinamiformes; family Tinamidae; genus Nothocercus; species Nothocercus julius. The sequence continues at coordinate 3,668,729 of VZSV01000022.1, read as the reverse complement.
TGCTCAAACTGCTGTTTTTGAACTGTACAAATGTATGAACTCTTGCAGAGCACGGAAGTAAACATACACACAACTGCATTAATTAAGACAATGCTTAATTTCCTGCAACACAAAGGAATTTTCTTATTTAGACTAAGTCTTTAAGGATATAGTCTCCCATTGTGTGTATGTGGGTGTGCAAAGCAGCAACTGCAAATTCACAGAAAAGCCAGGGCTGTTTTTTGACCTGGGGGGTGAATGGAGAAGGAACAGAAATACTTATCTAAAGCAAAACCAGAATCAGCTTTCTGAAAATTAGTCTCAGTCACTTTAGCCTTTCTCAGTTTCAGTAACACAGTCTTGAAGAACCTGAGCCAAAGTCTGATTCACCTTTTTCTTTTCCTAGGCCTTGTGTTGTTGAGAACCTTGGGTAGGAAGCTAGCTTGATCTTATAAGATTTAAAATAAGCACTTGAATTTTCCACTCCTAATCACGACCAGCAGCAGCGGGTGAATCACTTCCCTGATGGAGGCAAGGAATGTGTAAGAGCAAAGTGCTTACGAGGCGGCCGAGCGATCGGAAAATGTTTTCAAACTGTCCCGCGGAGTAGCAGAGCACATAGTGTAATGAAAATAATAATAATAAAGAAACAACCCGTGAGCGATTTGGGCAAAACAGGAGGGCACGGTACCGGTTGCGAGCCTTGGGACTTTACCTGCTGCTGGGCGAGTGGCTGGAGGGCACCTCCTGCCCGAAGCCCTGCTCCACGCTGGGCATCCTCGCGGGGCTGTGCGGGTGGTAGGCGGTGAGGACCACGCTGCCCGAGTCCTTCATCTCCATCCTCACCGACACATGCCTCCCTTCCCCGCCGGCGGGCGCAGGGACGGCTCCGTGGACGGGCAGCGCCGCGCGCCGTCACCAAAGCGGGCGCATGGCCTTGCTCCGTGATAGCCGCCCGGGGGCTGTCAGGAGAGCCGTGTGGCTCCGACGCAGCCCGGCTCCCCGGCAGGAAAGCCGAATTAGCATGTATTCAAAAACGCCGCCCACAAAACAACCCGTGGGGAAGTTCCTAGGAAACTAGAAACCTGAGATAATCCGGCGTGGCATGGAGCTACTGCGGGAGAAAACTTCTCGTTCTGCTTCTTCTTTTTTTTTTTTTTTAACCAGATGATTCCTTAATATTCCTGGTGCTCCTAAACTCGGCACCACTAAGTTATTTGTCAGGTAAGCAGCAGGAGGAAAGCAGGGCGTTACTCAAGCACAAAACGTGGTTTGGCAGGGCAGGGAATGACATTTATAGTGCTTGCAGGACAGATCCAGAAACCAAGTGGGCTGAACTCTGTTTAAATAATCAGGGAAACAGTAACCTTGATTTCCTGCATACCAGATCGTTTCTGTGCAGAAGACTGCATTTGCTTTCCCCTGAAAACTTCAACCTAACATTGCTGTGTTTGTAATGAGAAGGGCACTGGGAAAAGAGTAAAATCTTTTCACAACACCGTGGGTGGCCTTGGAGCAGCTCCATCAGCAAATATGCTCCAAAATATTTGTTGTTTTTATATATTTACACATGATGCTTGTAAGATAACTATGTGTTTTCACTCTAAAGAAATAAACAAGCAAACAAATCCGTGTCCAGTTCTGGAGCAGCAGCCAGAGAAAACTCTAAAGACAGAATGAGAAAACTTGCAGTCTTTCCTTTTTCCCTCCTGCTTCTTTAATGTGAGCACTTTTTTTGTTGTTGTTTTGAAAATAAATGTTGCTCATAAATTACTGTTCCTGAGAGGTATTGCCCTGCTTATGAATCAGTGGTCGGATGCCCCTTTTCTTACTGCGTGACTCCACAAACTGCTTCTCAGCAGGTTCTCTGAGCACCTGGTGAGCAGGCAGATGAAATACCAGCCTCTGTGCTTATTTTTCACCGCGCTCCCAGCACAGGTACAGTGTAAAACACCTGCCGGGGGCTTCTTCCATACCCCTTCTTGCTCTTGCTGGCATTTCCACACGGCTGCCTAACTTACACAGTAAGCCCAGGCTTGAAGGACCCCAAAATGGTTCAGAGCAGCTAATCTCCACCTTCCCCCTGAACCCTGTGTCCTGCTGACAGGGGCATGGCTGTTTCAGTCAATTTGTTGCTGCAGCTCATGTAGGCAGTGCCTGGAGTTAATTTTAAATCAGCCAGCGTAGGACACTGATAAAAGTGCTACTTGGCAGCACTTCTTGCTGTACTCACCCAGGAAGCATAAATATTTGAACATGCAGATCTTCCAGTCTTGCTCTTGCTGCACAGTTAACATGTCCTGGATTAAATATTTTAAAGGCAGGTTGCACAGGATAAAACTGTGATTGCTTTTCCTGCAGAGTGGAGGCCCTCCTGGAGTCATCGTGCAGCCATGCAAATATACTAGAAATGAAGAAGAAAGCTCTGAGCAAACTTTTCCAAAGGTGGTGGCATTAGGACCATATCCTGAGGTGTTATTAATGAAAATTATGGCAAGCGCAATAATCAGTGAAGACCTCATTTTGCTCTGGGATTCCTGAGCTACTAAGAAGAGGGAGAGAGTCCGAAAAATTAGGATAGACACCTTCCTGAACCTCGCATGCAAGCTCTGGAGCACTGACTGACCGCTGAGGTGGTGCTGGCTGGCTGGATGTCCAGAGATGCAGCCAACACTGTGTTTTCCTCTTCCTACCTTGGCTTCGAGTTCCCTTCCTGGATGAGGAGATGGGAACTCCATCTCACCAATCCAGGGTTGGGGGGATTAGTTTATGGACATCATTTGAAAGGCATTCTCTACAGTTCAGGAAGCTAAACATGTGAGGGAACACTTCTCTAGAGCAGCAGGCGAGAAACACCGTCAGGAATGGAGTAGACATCTTCAAGGATATCAGACTGAAGACCAAGTATTGGCTCAATTCCAGAAAAGTCTATTTTCTTTCCCCTTCCTAGCTTTATAGGACTAGACTTTCTCCAGTATAAACAGACAGCAAGATGCTTATGTGCTTTAGGCTACAAAGAGGCAAAAAGCCACACCAGAATCGCCATGCATTTTTGATATTGTTTCTATTTCCTTTCTTCCCATAATAAAAAAAAAAAAAAAATCAGTACAGCTTAGAAAGGAATACAATACCCTCTCAATGGTAAAATGCATAAAAAAGGAGCCTCATATTTATTAAATGGGATTTTCTCTATAAGAAAGATAAACATGAAAGAATGTATCTGGAGATTTATAAAGTGCTGGTGCACAAACTGGATCCTTGAATGGAAATATCAGACTGTCTGGCATAAGTACAAATAGATATTTTGAAAACTAATCAGCCAATATACATATATCAAATTGAGAGCTAAAAATGTTTATGGGCATAATGACTCTTGGGGTTAGATGAATGGCTATTATTGAAAACACTAAAAATGATGCTAAATCAACTAGAGAGGCACATCAACCATTAAATACAGTTTAACTGGACTACTAAAACAACACTAAGAAAAGTGTACAAAGAAAAGTGGGGCAGCTTCCTCCTTTGCTTTTATCAGTGCAGTTCTGCTAGTTAAAGGAGAATATATTTCCCTGGTTTCTAAAAAGGCAAATGGGGAAATTTTTTAATCCAACAAACCTGTGCTTCTACAGAACACTTAAATACAGAACAATGCTCCTAACTGTTTATTCAGGTGGGTAATTGCTCCAAACAGCTTTAAAATACTATGGAAGTACTAGTCTATGGGGTTTGATGGGACCACATTAGGCTACATGAGGTAAGGGAGGGCCTTGGGCTTTCAGTTTTTATCTTGTGTCCAGGCCAGAGTGAGAACTTTGCACTTTAAAAAGTTTGACAATATACACAGATCAGTGGACTCAGCTTTTGGTCTGAAAACATTGATTAAGGCCCAATTTCTGTATTTTCACAGCCTTCCCTGAATGGGAATATAGTTGTATGAGCAAGCCTGCAGCTTTTCTGAAAGAAGAGTCTCTGTGACAGTCCTATACAAGAAATATAGGCTTGCAGAAAGTCCCAGCTGATTGAGATAAAGAAGGAATAGTTATTGTTGCTAAAAATATTAATATATTTTTAAATAATATTAATTAATAATCTTCTTAGCAGTAGCATGATGGGCAGGTTAAAACCTTGCTCTGTGTTTGTGGCAAATTTAAAGGTTACTGCCTTGAAAGAAACTAAAAAAAAAAAAAATGTAAATTTAAGGCAGCCTTTTCTGGGTAAACCCCGAGGGGTTATCACTGATGGAAGGTGAGTTGTCAGCTCAGGGTGTTTGTCTCGAGACAGTAGATGAATGTGCACTTCCACAGAGTGCAGAAAAGCCAGAATTCCCCTTTTGAACACAAAAAGCTCCTGGTATTGAATTTCATTGCTAGCCTCTGGCTTAAATCAGCTGGGATGAAGCTGGACAGACAGCACGTAAACCTTTGAAGTCAATTTTGGACTAGTTTAATGTGAAGTTGAGTTGGATTAAGTTTTAAAGGGAACAACATGTCAAAAATAACATTTTTCACCAATTAAATCAAAGGAAATATACAGTGGAACAGTGCAAACAAAAGTTGCATCCCAGCATCTAGACTTCACCATCCTTCTTGTTTAGGTAGTAGAATGCACTGAATTTTGCACCTGGGTAAAATAAAGCAAACTCAAACCCAATGTATTTCTCCATGCTTTGGAGGTCTCTCTTACTTGCTTCTGATTTGTTTTTTGCATGAAAAAATGCCTAGAGGTGGAGGGAGAGAGACTCATAACACAAAATTTTGGTGCGTGCAGTGAGCACTTGGATACCCTCAGGAGAAGGATTGCAACAAGTGCCAAGAAAGTCCTCAGGTCTCTGGTAAAGATGAGGTTGGTGGTGAGTCTTCTACTGCTCAGTACCAATATTTCACAGGAAGAAAATTTCTGAGAAGATGTCAACTCTTACCAGGAAACTTTCACAGTGAATTGAGGTCTAGTTACTCTAAAGGAATTTTGTGCAGCACTAAAAACTAGTTTTTCATAGGTTAATGCTTGATTTAGATTCTGTGCTTTCTATCCTTGGATTGCTGCAATGGCTATGGCCTTTTCTGCTGCTAAGAGATGTCTGTGCAGGTAGCTGGAAATGTGAGTAAGTAAGCATGCCAGTAGCATCCCAATATACCCACTGCTTTTACTGCATTAAAAATTTCAGAAGTTTAAAAAAAAAAAAGAAGAAAAAAAAAGAGTAGTATCTGCTTTATTCTGCTCTTCAAGACTTTTCAAACAAAGGTTAAAAGCAACATTGAGGAAAACATTTCTTGCTCTTTACAAAGAACTAAAGTGGTGAAGGTATTTAGGTGAAGTATTTAGAAATCAGGTTTCAGGGCAATTGATGATGTTTCAAAAACTTTCAATTAGAATATGAAATTAAAAAGTCTATCTTTGCTCAAAATAGCATCACGTTTTTCAGTCATACGCTCAACTTAATTGAACACCCTACTTCAATGAACTTTAAATGGGCATTTTTATTTAGTGCTTTACTATGATTCCTTTATCTTAAGCACACAAAAGCATAGAAAAAACATTAAGACTGCTTTGCAAAGCTGCTTGCTTAATAATACCCAACATTTATTTTCTAGGAGTTTAAAAGTTCCTTCTCTCAATGCCAGATTAGACTACCCATATATTACTCTCAAGTTAACTATGTTCAGAAGAGGAAACTTCCTTAATCTGTCTGCGGCCATAGTAGGGTTTGCTGGAGGCTTACTTTAGGAGAAAGCTCATGTCCTTTCATTCATCCACTGGGCTCACCCGCGTCGTGCAATGTTGACCTAACCACTTCAGCTGGGACAGCTGACATCCACAGCAGAAGGCTGTGGTCGGTTATTTTTTTGTTCTGAGGCAGCAAGTTAAAATTACACCAAGGAGTGGTAAACTGGTCAAGTTAGAAAGAGCAGCACTGGGAGAGGCTGGCTTCTCCTCCCAAATGTTTCCGTAGGAATGAGCTGAAAACAGGAATTGGTCAAGGCAGCATGGAAGAGGAAAGGGAGCGAGAGATGGGCAGCAAAAAGTATTTTCAGTACATGTGTGTCCATCAGGATGCCTCTGAAAAAGTAGAATCAGGGCAGAGGTTTGCTTTAGTGCAGGAAGGATGAGAAAAACATTCATATATTTGAGGCTTAAAATTATATATATATTCACAAATATATGTTGCATATCATCCAACCAGGGTTATAATAAAAAACAGAGCAAGACAGTTTCTTGCATAAAAGCCATTTATATACAACTTTAGAACCTTATCTTTTAAAACTTAACTTTTTTGAAGTACTAGTCAAATATTTAAGCAGATGTATGTATATGGATGTATACCTGTATGCATATTTGCTTCGGAAATATCTCTATATAAACATGTATACTCATAGACTCCTCCTCTTCAGACATTGTTCAAACATTTTTAAGAAGTATTCTTTCTTTTTTTTTTTTTTTAAAAAAAAAAAACCTTTTAAAATAATGTTAATGGAAAGCAAAATGTAGTTTTCTGAAAATTTTTTTCTTCTTTCTTTTCCACAATTGTGTCTGTTTGCTAGAATAGGTGCGGGTAAAATTATTAAGAAAAGATTGCAGCCCCTTTCTGGTTATAGTCATGAGTGATTTCACGTTCAGCATGTTTACAACACTGTTAACTTGTTAACTATTCCCTTTCTAGGAAAGGCTTTATGTAAGGCATAGCTGGCATTTCCCTGTAACTATGCCAACCTTTTCTTTTATCACACAGTTTCATATCGGAGTCCGTTTCCCACAGACCAACAGTAGAGCAAAGCTCTGCTGATGTATTGGAAAGTCGTATCAAGTGAGACAGTCGCCAGGGCACCAGGCTGTGAATTGACACAGGCTCTGAATTCTCTTCTTGAGGATACATATAAAAATTGAGAAAACAAAATGGAGAGGTGCTAGCATGAGCCTTTGGTGTTTCTCCTGAACCTTGCCAGAGACATGCCAACATCAGCTGTCTTGCATGGGTAACATACTCCTCTTTTTAAAATCAAGAACTGTAAAATTAAAGGGACTGATAGCACTAACTGGATTTCCTAAATCTACACTATAAAGGAGACACCTCAAAGTTTCCTGCCCAGATGGAGAAGAGCAGCGTATTTCTGAAAAACTCACTTAGTTCTTTCTGGAAAGCCAAGAGTTACTTAAATCCTCACACTTCTTTGGCTTTTTTTGGGTTGATGGATTGAATTCCTGAAGTTATTTCCCACATTGAACTAAAATTACTTTTGCCTTGAAGAATGAAGAAACAATTCTTATCTTATTCTTCTTATGATTTCTTCATAGTATTACAATATCATCACTAAAGCAGTAATTGAGGTCACTGGAAGAGTATTATTTTGGTCACATAGGGTTGGTTTCTCAGAACGTCTCTGAAATATCCATGTGTGTAGTGAAGAGCAGTAAGGAGGGAAATAAGTTTTGTAGTCTTTGTATGACAAGATGCAGAATGATGGAGGTGTTCAAGTAGTGAGTCTGGAGTGGAGGTAAGTGAATCCATCTGACTACTCTGAGTACTACCTGCTTTTGTAAGTGCTGTGAGCGTGTTGTTACCATTGTACATCCAAGCACGCTGCAAGCTGACTAGAGAATTTCATACAAGATGCCTTTCTCCCTTTTGAACAAACTCAAATTATTTCATAGCCATGAACAGAAAACTGTGAACCTGTGTTCTGCATTTTGGTTACTCCTTCTGGATATCCCAGTTATTGCAGAATGAAGTGGGTCACTCACAAGTGATTTTTCTATTTGTTTTGAGTTTTTTACAGTTTAAAATTCAAATCCTAAGACCTCTGTAATTTTAATGAGAAGAGAGTGCTCTCAAACAAATGAAATGAGAATCATCCCAAATGAAGAATAAAGAACTTTGTATATACCCTAAAGTTAATATGCAGTGAAAAAGCACAGAAATGCATGGCAATTATTAATGGTCATTTGCAATTTAACAACATCTTTAGCTGCCTGGCTCACAACAGAAACAGCTAAACTCTTCAACAGCTTGGAAAGCATTTTTGTAAAGGTAAATGGTGAAAAGGATGGTATGTTTAACCATTGACCTAAAGAGAACCACAACAAGAGATATAGAGAACATACCAAAGTGATGACAATCTATCTTATTCTCTAGAGAGGATATGTGCTAATTTTAGTGGGATGCTTAGGGAAAGTAACAGGGAGTTAGGGAGTCCCACTTGGTAATTATTAAGTCACACAGATTAGTCTTAAGTAGAAATAAATAAATGAATGTAAATCTGCATGCACATTAATGGACATGCTTCTAAGCTATTTCAAAGGTCTGGTATTGAACAAAATGTGCTTAAACATGTTTTAAAAAAAATTTGTTTTTAAACTCTTAGAGTTCCACTGCTCCAAGTGGACTGTTGCATCACCAGCATGAGCTGGAAGAGCTGTGATAATCAGAGGGTGACAGGAGGGAATTCTGCCGTATAAAGTATTCAGGAATGACTGCCTTGGGACATTGTGAGGAGCTTTTCCAATTTTCAGATTAACAAGGTCAAGCATAAGCCATTCCCTTTGAGATACTGGCCTGTTTCATAGTTGGAAGATACTTCAGTGTTTGAGGACATGGAAATATAGTATTAAACTTTGAGCTATTGTTCATCAAAAAATAAGTATTCCCAGGGTTATTGTGCCACTTTGGTTAGTGTAAATGCTATCTTTCTCAAAATCAGAGAAAAAAAAAATGCTGTTAAGCCAAAGACTTTGCTGTTAGAGGAAAAAAAATAGCCTGTAGTTTTTATTTATCTGTTTCATTTGGGTTTTGTTTTTCTTCACATATAATTTATCATTGGCCTCAGTGGTCTAAAATCCATGGTATGCAACTCTATTAAAACACAGTCCCACCAGGACTGGAAATGGATCCATTTTCTCCAGATTAGTTTAATAGAGGAATATTTCACACAACGAGGAAGCCAAGCCTGCAGATGACTTGTTTTTGCTTTGGAACTTCAGGGAACAGATGGGAAAGCTGTAGCATTAATGTACCTTAATGAATCCACAAGACCATGTTCATTCCTTGGCTTCGGTTCAGATTTTTCTTTTTTTTTTTTTGGTGACTCTACCTTGCTGAATCACCAAGAGCTTTTTCATATATATATTTTTTTCCTTCTTCTCGCTACTTTTTGTTGCTTTTTATCCTGTCTTTGTGGTCATGCTTGATTATAGGTTTCAGTTTCAAAAAGGCCTGGACTTTCTTTAGCTGTTCCTGCAAAATGACTATCATACATCTCAGTGTTCAATGGGAGGAGGCAGGCATACACTCTGGAGCATTCTCAGTGCGGTGACTGTGGATGCTGGGGAAGCATGAGGATAGTGACTGGCAGAAAGGGGCTCAGCTCTCATGTCTTCCTAACCAGCATCTCCTATCGCCAGCTCTGGAGACAGAGCACTGGGGTGGAGGGACCACTGGTCTGACTGGCATTCCTTATGTTCCTCTGTTCTCAGAATAAATTTCCAAAGATTTGTCCCCTTAACACCGGAGAGGCCATGGATTTGAGATGTAGCTCAGAAATAAAAATTAAAGATGATCCTGGCTTTGATATGTTTGTTTTTACATCCAGATAAACTGCTGTTTTTAAGCAGAAAGGTATAATGAGTTTACCCTTTAGCAAAGTCAAAATATATTCAATATATTCACTGATTTTCTATCCATCACAGTTCATCTGTGATCAATAATGACACCCCACTTAGAACCTTCAGTTCAACTAGTGACTCTGCTTGCTGTTTTGTTCGGGAGGGTATTGGGCAAAAGCGTCTCCTTTATGAACACATCTTGCCTTCTGTATACATGAAGACTTAGATTGGTGCTAGCTCTATCAAAAGCACAAAATGAATGCAGACCCTACAGAGATATACTGTAGCTCATCAAATGTACTGTTGAAGTTCTGTTGAATTGTATTGAAGGAGAGTGTTGCATGGTACCAGTCCATATAGTGCAGCATAGGGCTTGGGTTATGTTTATACAAATCATCAAAATCTCTGGACTGTTACCAATATTGCTTGCTTTTTAAAGGTGTCTTCTATATGTTATGTACAACATATTTTTCTCTCTTTCTCTCTCTGTCTCTTTTTTTCCCCACTCAATAGTTTCATTATATCTCTCCAGTGGTTCTAGTCTCTGACATTTCAATCTATCTTATCTTCTACTGAACCAGAAAAAATAGTGTTAAGTGACACTTCAAAAAAAAAGAGAGATAATAGCAAAGTCATAATTTATTAAGTGTAACTTAGCATGATTCAAATAAGGATGATGAAAAAAAATGAAAAAATAAGAAAAAGATTAGATACCAGTAAATTGGGAGTGTTTTGTCCTCCTCCAAGACTTGTCGTTTGATGAGTGCGATACTACACGTCTGTTACTATACTGAAAACACTTTTCTTTCATGCTAAACATGCTTGCCTCAGCAAAGATAAAAAAGGTAGAGAAATATGGATAAATCGGAGTAACAGAAATCATAAACTTTTACTTTGCCACTTATTAAACATCTAAGTTTGTGGTCACAGACCAAAATGTCATGCAACACTGGACATTTCCTTGAATAAAATAGCTAAACCGCTGAAAATAGCCCCATTTTCCTGGGCATTTACTGATGTTGCAACAAACAAACAAAAAGTCTTTCAGAGGCAAAATGCAAGGCCAAGCACTTTCCTGCATGAGCCATTGTACCTAGTGCCTGAGCTGTGTCTCAAAACAAGAGCTATAAATAGGCAATGACTTTTGTGCTGTTTTAGTGCTGAGTATTATGCATTCCAGTAGCTTCAGTTTTTCAGCTGTTTATTTTTATTTTCCTCTGTTCTATTCAAGCAAATAAGCCCAGCCTACTAGAAGGTCACCCATTCCTTGAAAGAAAAATCTAGGAATAAACTGTAAGATCAGGAAAGAGCTTCTGCATAGAAATGCCCCAAAACAAGGAGGAGAGAATGTGGACAATCAAATCTGAATGCAGAAAAGAATTTTTTTTTTAAATTTATTCTAAAGCAATGATCTTTCATCTAAAAGACCCTGACTTTTCTGGTCTCATTTTATATTCCAGTCCCTAATGAAGAACAGCACTAGACACAGGAGGGATGAGAGATTTTTCATGGCAAGTCAGTAAGCTGTCTTTTTTTTGTGTGTGTGTTTTTGTTTTTAATTTAAGGAATCCTATTGCTTCCATACTCTGGAATCTGGTAGCCGAGTCACTAATTGCATCTGAACACTCTTATAAAACATTAGGAATGATATGGGACATCACTGTCCCTTGTAAATAAAATTTGCATTCATGGGGGAATTACTACAGCATGAACCCACCTGAACCCTAGGTGAGGTAATATATCCTCACCTATCATCTTTTTGAATACAACCCTCAAATTTACAAGCACCGTACTGCTAGCAAAAAGGACAGAGATTTGTATTCATGCTAGAAACAGTGTCCCAGATGTTGACTCTATTAACAGATCTCACTGTAAAGTCAAGGCCCTATTTTTCACCAAGATGGTGAAATCTTTGCTGTATCAATGCTCTGATGTCAACCCAGTCCTCGCATTGTCTTTGTCAGTGGTCTGGACTCTGACTGCTGTCCCTAACTCCCATGGTCCTTGGTGGAAGATGATGGCAAGACCCTGCTAGGGATAACCACAGCTCATCTGCTTCATCTCAGCCAGTGCAGGTGGGACACAAAGAGGAAGTCAGGACAGCTGCGGCACGCTGGGGCTGCTGGTTCACCCAGAGTAGGCCATGAGGATATTCCAGAGGACAAAAGTTCTGACCTTGAGCAGTCAACAAATTAAATAGGCTTCCTCTCCCTCCTCTGAGGATTTGAAAATTTAATAATGATTTTTTTGAAACTTCTAACCATAGGAAACATTACCTGCATGGGATCATAACTATTCTGCATGCTGGCAGAGTGTGATCCTTGTGATCTCAAACTGATATCACTGCAGTTTTATTGTGGAGTGAACTTCTCTGACCAAAGTACAATTACTCCTTATTTATGCTACTGCGAATGAGCTTTGTGCAAACAGTTAACCAAAATCACTGCTCTTCATTCTAGGAATGAAGCTCGGAGCTATGACTCGCTGTTTTTTTCTCTTTTCCTTGTTAGATTGGACTGCTCTTAGGAGGTCTATTCTCACAAATCTTCAATATCCTAAACTTCTGCTAAACTTTCGATCCATCTCTGGACTACCCTCCTGGACTCCTGACTCTCCAGTAACTCTGACAGACGCAAAGAGAAGCATGCAGATTATTGCTGCTTTTGCTTTTTCTACCTATGATGAATTTTGCTCAGGGCAGCTCTCTTAAAGCAAAGAGGATAAAGCCAATTTCGTGAACCCCAAAGAACAAGAGAGCATTTACAATTGGAGGCATATAGCAAGCAAATGGACATCTGGATTTAAATAGAGGAAAATATTTGTATGTTATACGATTTCCTGTGTTGTAGTCCATGTTCTGGTAAAGGGTGTCTATGGATGCCAACTTTTTCGTTATAACCTACAAAAATGGGTGCTTGTGCTTGCAGCAGCTAGCGTACCAGCCATCCAAATGCTGTCCTCTTCATAATAACTGCAGGGCTTTCTCTGCACAAACAGAAAGTCTCAGCGTTGCATGTTGTTTGATAATTAGCCCTTTGCTAAGTAATCTGACTCCTACACTGTTTGCGTCCTAAAACTGTCCTCATTTGGATTGCAAAGTTTTTGCAGGCTGCATGCTGAAGCTTTATTAAAACAAGCTGACGAAAATAATGAAATAAATTACTTTGCAATTTGGATTGATTGTCAAGATTTTTGTGCTCTGTAATTACTGTACCAGACAAGAGATGCCATCTCTGGCAAGTCACTCACAAAATATCGCTCTGTTATAGAGAAGAGCCTGCTCACCTGACTTCATCTTGTAATATGCACTAGAAATAGATTTTTTACCACAAATGGTGAACTAAATCTATTGGAGGATGGTGTGATTCTGAGTCTAATTATATAAATAATACTATTTAAAGATGCAGTTTATCTTTTAAAGGTACTAAAAAAAAAAATCTTCATCATGACCAAAAGTGCAAAGAAAGATGAGGCCCAATCCCCCACCAAGTCAAAATTGCTTTCAGCAGTGCATCGTGTTTTATTCCTCTTGGTTCAGATATTGCTAACTTACTTCTAGCAAGGCCTAGAACAGTGACAGTTATCACACTTATGGAAAGAAAAACACAAGGGAAAGTATTCCTTTTCAACTAGAGTAATGATTAAAAGGAAGAGAAGGTAGCCCATTTCTTATGGACTCTAATATTTGAACTTGGAAGAAGCCCTAATCTGTTTGCCTGTAGTTTTAAAGAGTAGTGAGCAAACAGTTTAAATCTGCAATTTGTCTGGGCATTGCAAGCAGTGTTACAATATTCTGACTTTTAAAATCCTTGTGCCAAATTAAATTAACGCTGAAGATGCTCTAATGCATGGTTTAAATATCCGCAAATGCTTGTGGCCTTACTTTTAGACTAGTGTAGCACTGCGGTCTTACATATGTTTTTGTTTTTGCAGTGGATCATTGTCAAGGCAAGGAAAAATCATAAAAAATCCATATATTTCCTATGAGATTAGATTTCAACCAACTGGGAAAACTCTGCCATATTCCATGAAGCAAGTAAATTTGTTGAGGTCAACACAAAGTAGGTATATTCCATCAGAAACCATGGCCCTTGATTTTTAAAAGTCCCATTCAAAGTATACATAACAATATTTTTAGAATGTCCGAAGCATATATTTGAATCTGCAATAATAAGTAGCCTCTTTCACTCTTAGGTAATAGGTGTATATTATTCTCTTTTGTTCTTTACATTTGGAGACTGTCTTTATCCTACACCAGCCCTTACACTTTGTTCTATACCTTTTATCCAGTAATCTTTGATGTGGAACAATGCTAACTATCTTTTTAAACCTAATTAAAATAGAATTCTCCTTATCTGTCATGGCAGTAATATCTTCAAAGAATTCCAGCAGGTTAGTTAAGGTTGAATTCTTCTCTTCAATACAAGCTGAATGTCTTGAGATGTTATCCCTCTAACCGAGAGCTCTTTAAAATAGCTTTCAATAACTTCTTTAAAAGTCTTTAAAATAACTGGATTTTTATCTCATCTTACCTCTCCCATGAAGCTTTTTGGATAATTGGCTTTTAATTTTCTATCTTTGTAATTTTATGCAAGGATCTCACTGTAAGCTAGTGAACTTTATATTAAAAAAATGTTCAAAGGTTCTCTTTCTCTCTTTCCCTCTCATCCTGCTTATAGATATTGTTTGGTTTGTTTGAACAAAATTCTACTGACCAATTACATTATCTACGTAACTGAATGTATCTTCTTTGACTTTGAAGACTGACTCCTAGCTGAAAGCAGTTTGCTTTATATTTCCTCTACAACAGAGGGAAATGTAATAAAGACTTAATAATTCTATTATTTTTAATCCCATAAAAACCTCCCAACTTTATTTCTTCAAAATTCGAGGAAGTGCATCTGTGCTCATTTAAAACATACATGCAACAAGCCCCAGCTGGATCCATAGGAGACCTGTATATTGAGAGCTGTACTATAATTTATGGTTGATTTCTTTTGCTTTCACTTCATTTTAAGAATTACTTATATATATATTTTTTTTCCGTAATGCCACTCTGGGTGGCCGTCTGGAGAGCACTCAGCTGTGCTTTCACAGCAGGTTTGCCCATGAGCTGGGAACTTGGGGATACACACACACACGAGGAGCAGAGGACCTCAGGATCTCAGGAGACCCCTCCATCTGGCTCTTCGTGAGTGTGGACCAGCGACGCAAGGTGTGGGACTGCAAAATGCCTGTGGTCAAAGAGCAAATGCCACGTCCTTGCTTCCTCCAAGCAAATCTTTTGCAGCCCTGTGGGGCACGGTTAGCAGTCAGAATCAAACTCATAGCCAGGGAGCAGCGCCCAGGCAATTCCGTGCACTAGGAGGGTCTGAGGACAGGGCAGGATGGATCAGGAGCACCTTGTTTTGGTGCCCCATGGAGGCAGGGCCCTTGAGGCTTCCCACAGCCTCGTGGTAGAGGGTAAGTGTTTTCTGCTGGAGCATCCTCAAGCAACAGTGATTACACTTTTGTTTAAATGGTGCTCTCCAATCACTTGTATTAACTAAACAAAAGTTGCAGAAAAAAAAAATAATCAGGAGTATCTTGAGCTGCCACCCCACTTTCGAGGCTAATGCCTGTTTTGTTTAAGTAGGATATCCTTTTTGGCACATTTACAAGCATGTGTCAGACAAATGTTTTACAACAAAACCATTTTGCTGCAATTGTGGGCTGAGGGAATGATGGATTGCCGTCTAAGAGCCCCTTTGTTCTGGCTCCTCAGGGGTCTCCCCGTGCGCTCGCAGCCTGAGATTCATTTCTCTCTGAAATTGAGTCCATATGTGCTGGAGAAAAAAAAAAAAGGAACCTATCCCCTCATTCTTCTACTACGAGGTCTTTTTTTTCGCCTCCCCATGAACACGCAGTAACGGGTTTTCGTAGCCTCAAATTAAAATTTTAAAGCTCCAGTGAATGTATCTCCCAGAGTGCAAAAACGCGATGCTTGAGCCGAGGCAGCAGGACCTGTCTGGGCTCTGCCATGGTGCTCTGCGGAGGTGCCCGTGTTAGCTTTGCTGGAAATGCCTCGGGTGCGGAAAGCAGCCTCTCCACAGCCGCCCTGAGCGTCTCCCTGCTCTCAGTGGGCACACACATATTGCTTAACAGCCCTCCGAGGCAGGGAAATGTTACACCCGTAAGTCCTACCTTCAGTCACAAATGTTCGCTAACCCCGGAACTGAACCTAAGCTTCAAGTTCCAGTCTGGTGCCTTTTACCACTTCCTTCTCTCACATGACTGACTGTTTATGTTACTGAGCTTTTGAAAAAAAATACATATATATACACATGTATATGTTTATTCATAGTTGCTAACAATGTTCTTGGTTTTGGAACATCCTTAAAGCCGCTGTGTTTAAAATTTCTTTGCAAAGCCTGTTTGCCCAAGGGAAAGTACATACTGAAAATCCAAATTTCAATTCTCCTAACACTTGAATAGAGATTTAACCAGCCTGGTAAATGCTGTTTTGTCACATTAGTTCCTTTTGACAGGGAATGAAGAAAACTAGGGACGGCTCCTTGCCACCTTCCAGGAAAAGTAAGAGTAGTGGTGCATTTAGGCAGGAGTAGTGGCAGAGCTGTTACAAAGATTTCAGGATCATGGTCTAGTTGGCTTTCTCATGCAAGCCTGATGTTGACCAGAAATGAGAGGAGGGCACTTCCTCTGGCAACAGAGTTCTTCCATATTAGGCAAAGCATTTTCCAAAAATATAAAATACTGGGATGAAAATTTGGTTGCATTTTACTGTTTTTTTTTTTTTTTTTTTTTTTTTTTTTGCATTGATATGTGGAAAGTACATGCTCATTAACTAAATTTATTGTTTGTACCAAGTCTTCTATAAGCAATGATTCAAATTTGATAGGGTAAGAGGAGCTCTGCCTTTTGAAATATGCAAGTATATTTCTGTAACTTATTAAATATCCAGTCAAAACAATTTTCTTTCTTTTTTAGCTTCAGCCGACAGCTAATTTCCTTGGGTTGATAGGGGAGAGAGAGAGAGAGATTGGCTGTAAAAACAGAATAATAATTTTCAGATTTTTGGAGATCCGTATAATATATCTTTCCCAACAGGGCCAGCACAGATCTTTTAAAGAGGCCTAAGGAAATGACCTTACAGTCTACACTGTCCAGAGAAGCAAGATTTCACAATGTATACATTTATTTTTTTAATTTCTTGAAATAACGCAAACCAAGCTTTAGATGCTTCTTCTGCATTGGCCTCCACTAACATGGTAAAAGTTGTTCATTATTACTTAAGTCTAAAGCTTTACAGTAGTCTAAGCTGCCTTAAAAACTGCAGTTAACCATATGATGAACAAGCTGTCTAATGCCTGGATAGAAATAAAAACACTATTACTCAGTTGTTCTGCTCACACAGTTTTGTAACAGGATGAATTTATTGACTCCTCAAATTTTGATTCCCTCTGGACCTCTGCAGAAGTCCAGCAGTGGCTGGGCTGGCCGTGGCAAAAGCAGCCCATTTCAGCCTGTGCCTGCTGAGCTGGGTTCCAGATCACCAACCTCCCACACCAAATGTAAGGATTTTGGCCTGTTGAGAGCATTGTGTGAACAGGAGCAGTGTGGCAGTCCTGCAGCTCCCTGACGCGCTGCTGGGGTCATTAGCAGTCAGTGTAATTTACAGCAGTACTCACGTCCTCCTGGAAAGTGAAACCACAGTAAAGGCAGAAGCTTGACATATGAAAGCCCAAACGAAAAATATAGATAAAGAAAAAGGAATAACCTATTTCCTGGGATTTCCAGAGGTTGTATATCGAGAAGTCTCATGACACCAGTAGAATGTGCTGCCTTTTTGCACTGCTCTGTATCATAAATTAAATTGAAAAATTTGACTAAGTCTGAGAGTGAGTGAGGATTTCAGCTATCAATCTCAAAAGCTTTCTAAGGGAGTTCTGTCCATGACTACTTTTTCAGTTTACATGCAGTATGTAAGCTATTAGATGCACATATGCAAAATATATAATACTGCCCCTTCAGGCTGCTACATTCTAACAAAAGGTATAGAAGTCTGGGAGGGGAGAGAAAAGAAAACAACTTTCTTGTATGGTACATAAGACATAAAACACAGATGATCTCTGTGTTCGTGTACACACACACACACCGAGAAACCAAAACACAGCTGTAAGGTCTAATTTTAGGGGCCATTAGCCTTGACCGTGTCTTTTTTTCTTTTTTTCTTTTTTTCTTTTTTTTTTTTTCTTTTTTAGCTATTCAAAGATTCAAGAAGGGCATAACCTTGAGATGTTTAACCAGTCCTTGAAACTAATATTCACAATATATCATTCATCTGATTTTAGAAACATTATTATTGGACTGCACTGGTAAACAATGGGCTTGATGATAAAGTTGTCTTCTGGTTTAGGTACAAAATTAGGATGTTCTGGAAGCTGAAACTTCATCTCAGATATAAACAACACAGATAATTTCACAAAAATTAAATTATCTCAAAATCGTTGGCACTAGGAAAGCTTGGGATGTTTCAGCTGAAAAAAAAAATGTGCTGGGAGTCTGAGGGAAAAAGGATGTTCCTCTGACAATCATAACTCAGATAAAAAGCAGAAGTTAAAAATCCCTCGTTCTCCAAATCTCCCCTTCCCCATCCCCATTCCCCTCAAGCTGAAGAAGAGTTTTTTTTTTTTTTTTTCCTGTAAATAAATGAGGATTTACTGAAAAGGTCCTGAAATTGACTTTGTAGTGGAATTTTCTTTCTTTTCCCTCAGTATTCTCAGATGAATCTTGCAAATTAAAAGTTCAAAACATTTGGGAGCAGATTCACATAAGTGCAGAATTTGCTGCTTTCAGATGTACTATTTATTTGAAACCTTAAATGACAACTGGGTCAAGTGGATCAAAAGCTTAATAAAGCAGTAAGTCTTAATATAACATTTTAGCTAGATATATAAAAGGAATGAAGAAAACCATGTCTCTCTAAATACACAGCAAAAAGCAGTTCTCAGTTCTGTACACATAAGGTCAGTGGTACCACCCACCCACGTCAGTATTTAAGCAGGGACATAAACAAACAGGCGGGTGGTTGTTGGAAATATCTCTTCACTATGAAATGGCCCAGGAGGAGCCCAGGAGGGGTTATCCCTTTACCCATCATATATAGTATTCTTGGCTGTTAGTAATAATCCAGACCTGAGCATCATTTGAAGTTTTTACATTTGCTTGTGCTGGCTTAGATGAAGAATACTCCAAGATGGTTCTGTGGGGAAGCACCACAGCAAAATCCACTCCCTATCACATTTCTACCTTATGATCACAAATCTTTAAGGTCCCTCCCACAGAAATGCTCAGTTTTGTTTCAAAATCAGAATGATTCCCGGCATTCCTGGTTAGCACATTCAGAGGTTAAACATAAACCAGAAACCAACACTGACTATCATTAAGCATTCCTGTGCCAAATACCTTACTGAAGCAAAATGATAAAAGCTCAGCACGTCATTCTTGGCAGGCATGACTGAATTTTTCTTATGCTTCTATCAATATTTTACTATTGTCTCACAAATACTTTAATTCATTTGTGTGATTCTACTTTCTTTAGATTTGTGAGCCATTATTTCTGGTTTGTTTCCGTGTCATGTACCAAAAAAAGGCTGAGGTCATCGCTTTTTTACTGCATGCTGTAATGAACCGTTAGGGAGTTTAATTAACACTGGCAAAGTATCAAGGGAAAACTAACTCTAAAAGGCAGCTAGAGTAAACAGGCACCTATTTACTCAGATATTAACTTAAATGGAATGTGTACAAGCTGTGCATAATGGAGAATATTTGGCTTTTTCCTTTCTATACAGATTTATGTCTGTTAGGATTGACTTTTCCCATCCAGCTGCCAAATGCATTTTAGTGACAGCTCTCTTCAAAATATAGATATTTTTTTCTTGCTCCTGTATTCCTGGAGTTGAAGAAATAGGTGCCCAAGAATGAGGAACTTATAGGCCCTACTTGGTACAACTACAGTTTATGGAGCTGAACTTTTTTCCCATCATTTCATCACCAGTGCACTGTATTTAACCATGTTATTACCATGAACTGCTTGCTTGAAATGGTGGCAATCCATGAGATTTTCTGCACTTAGTGCAACAGACATTCGAGAAAGTAAAAGATATTTATTGATTGGCACAGGATGATATACCGTCATTCTCAGAGTGTTTTTTCCAGTCTTCATACTCTAGTGTGTTCATGTAGATAACGCACTTGAAGGCAGGAAGGAATATCAGTTTTTGGAACATTAACAAACTCGATTAGGCCTATTCATTTCTCAGAAAGTAACATATATTACCAGGATCTTTCCCAATCCCATTTCCTTTTCTTCCAAAATTTGCTAAAAATGAAAATAGTGTCAGTACACAAAGTGCTTGACTGTGCAATCCATTAATTTTCTCCTCAGAGATAAGTACACTATTGCCGCAATTCATAACACAGTAAGTTCTACTTATGTGATAAAACTCAACGTTTTATCAGGCCATTTTGAGCCCAGCAAGGATTGGCAAATCTAACTTTCAAGAAATGCTACCAGATACAAACTGAACAAATCTTTGTGAAAACAGGGATCCTTTGCTATTCTCGTCAGGTGTAAGAATTAAAGGAACTGGAACTGCCTTTATGTTTCCCAACACTTAGATTTTCCTCATTGTGTTTTTTAAAGGCTGGTTAATATAGCAATAGGGAAAGCACCAAAAAAAAAAAAAAAAAAAAAAAAACCTTGCAAGCATGTGTAATAAATTAAGTTATAGAATTCTTCCTCAAAATTTGAAATAGCTTTAAAAAATTCATTAAAACCCCTTCAATATTTTGTGAGTATTAGGGGCCATTATGATGAAAAAATGTACCTTTCTTATCCGTCTTTGATTTAGGACAAGATGTTGCAAATGTTGGAAAGCCTGGAAACCAAAAGAGGTTACATGCCTAGAGTTTCTTTAATACACTGATTTCATCTCATTTTAAAGCTTTTTTTTTTTTTTTTTTTGAAAACAGACAGCCAGACAAAAATTAAACTGTGCTCAAACAGTTCCTTTACAAGCATGAACAACTGCATCAGTGTTTTTCCACCTCTTCTTTCTGATAACATTAATTCGGTTTAAATAACTTAGTTCCAGCTTTCAAAAGCAAAAAGGATGCTCCCCTGCTCCCCAAAAGCCCTTTCTCTTCTTTTGAGACTTCCAGTCATAGACATTTTCAGCCTCTCCCCAGAAGATTGGATGATAGTTTCAAAATTACAAAAACTTCCTCTACTAGGGCGTTGCATGGTTCTTTTCCTTGATGAAATTTTCAAAAATCAAGCATGAACGAGGAAGTTTCTTTGCTACAGAGAAATCCCCCAAAATACCATCAGAAAAAAAGCTACAACTAAGAATAAAACTCGCTTTCAAAGGGATGACTTTTTTGGTAAACATCTCCATGGTAAGTCAAGCAGAACTGTTCACTTCTGCTTATAAAATATTTCTCTCCATTTGATGGTTCTTTTATCAGCTGTTTTCCCCCTGAAAATAAGGGAAATTTTCATATATTTCCTTCTTTCCTATGTCTGTTTTGCTGTGATGGCAAAAGTTCCCATTGATCCTATCAGCTTTGTAATTTAGGTAGTATAGAAGTTAGTTCTTGGAGAAAAAAAATGAAAAACTATATAAATAAAAAAAAACAAAGCTTGCAGTACTTTGTTGTTCAGAGTTCTTTTATGTATCCATATCACATGTCCTAAGAATTTTGAGACTGGTAGCACTGATACTGGATGCTTCTCTGACTACCTCTAAAGAGCAAAACTAAGCATAAAATGTTTGACCATGGACATAGCTTTAGAAAATAGTTCTTTTTTGAGGTAAGATCAGTATTCTGCATGCATAGATCCTTATTTGTGCTAGCTCTTTGTTTTGTTCGGGAATGTGTTCCTTCCTCATCTGCTCGTTCACAGTTTTCTATAGCAAAAAAAAAAACCAAACCCAAACAAAAAAACCCTGCAACTCTTTAAACAATAAAAATCACTGTTTATGGATTGCTTTGCACAGAGATAACTTTCCATTGCTTCTCTGTTCTTCCTATTGAAATTGATATTCTAAACAACAAAAATGAAGAAAACATTTTGGAACTTTTTTTTTTTTTTAAATATATACATTTACTTAAACATTTTAAACATTTAAATCCTGTTTTCACTGAAGTGATGTTCACAGGAGCAACCTGATTAAAGCATCATATTGGTTGAGACTGGGTAGAATTGCTGTGAATTTGCAAGTTTGGTAAGCAGTTAGTAAATTGACCACCAAAATTGCACAGACCTCCTGTTGAGGTGTTAGACTTATAGTGTAAAAAAAATGTTTTGACTGGTGTTTCCTAAACATTGTTGATAACATTCTCACAATAAAGGATCATCTTTGTCACCATCATTCATTAGTAACTTGCTTTGTCTTTCCTCTCCAAAATAAATATAGGAACAGAAACCAATAACAAAAGGTTTCTTGGCATCTTTATTTTTTGATCCATAGTTTGGAGAGCATCTGTGAGGAGATTTGCTTCACCACCAGCTCCCACTGTATGCAGAAATGCTGAGATCTGACCCCAAGCACATCCAAAGGAGGACTGCACTCTAGAGAAAGTCTTGTCTTTGTTACCCTCAAAACAAGTTGTTCAGAGTGCCAAGGCTGTGTATAATCACAGCAAGTGATCTTCAGAAAAGCCAGCGAAGCTGGAGATACTGGGCTTCTCAATTCTGTCGAACAGTAGATATGTGGAATTGTTAGCTTTTTTTCCAATAACATCTTGTATGTTATATTTGTCCTATATATTGTATCCAATTTCTTGTGTCTGTGCCTGTCTTCTTGTGACCATGTTCAGGTCTAGCTGAAGTATCCTTACTGAAAACAGCCAAATAAGTATATACCAGATATATAAATACTAAATGTACTAAATAAGTATAGCATAAAAGGCATTTTATGCCTTTTTGGCATAAAAATTGGAAAAAAAAATGGAAAAAAAATTTGGAAAAAGCATAAAAGTGTTCATTTTCTTTGTGGAGCAGTGTTACTGCAGACAACTACTGAAAGTATACTGAGTTGTTTGTTGCTTAGCATTTTTTTAATATGATGCCCAAATCTGTTTAACACCAGTAGCTAATCCTGTCTTCCGTATTTATAATGCAACATTAAAATGTGAAACACCCAGAATATGTCTGGGCACATTTTCTTGTGTACAAGTTCTACACTACTGAAAATAAAGGAACATTTGATAATATGGGTGAAATAGTTACAACTTCTTGCTGCCTGTGTCAAATTTCTCTGCAGCTGCTCTTCAGTTATTGCTCAACTACCAGGGCTTTGGTACATGGAAAAAAAATCCTGAAGAATTTGATCAAGGAAATGGTGTTGGTTTAGAAAGAAAGTAGCTGAGATTCAAATGCCAGCAGGGGAACATGACAGAAGTAACAGATGTAGCTCTAATACTGACTTTGAAAGGAGAAGACATTAGGCAGCCAGCAAACACTTCCCTCTTCCTGTGAAACAAATGTGGGTCTTTTGCAAAACTCCTGTGTAGCTATTCTGGCTACAGCCTGAAATACCTATTACAGATACAAGCATCTGTTTACAAGTAGCTGTTAATTTTCTGTCACATAGGATACATACAGATGTTATTGGAAGAAATTCCATATATCAAATGAGGTATCTTGCAGCAGACGATTCTGACAATGCAAGAGAGCCTATTGAACACAGAATATGCTCTTTAGCTTCTTTTTAGTCCTACTTAGAACAACTACAGAAACAGGTATAGAACCTTACTAAAAAGTTTGAATTACTATTTTATTACATAAACGTTGATATTGTTCACATTATCTGTGATGGCATTCATTTTTCTACTTTTAAATCACCTTATTAGGGTCATGTAATTTAATTTGGTTAATGTCGCAAGTGCAAAAATCCATCTGTTCACTTTTCTATCCATTTGCCTAGTTTTGTATTAAATATTAAGATTAATATACTTCTCAGCAAACCCGGGCTGAAATGAAACCTGAACTTGTAATAAAATAGAAGGCAGTCAGTCTGAGCGTAATAACTACCGAACAATCGTCTGCTATGTTGCACTTTGTAGAGGACTGTGATATGGAGGTAACATATACTGTGAGATACCATGAAAGCCTAGCATTTTCCATCTGTAAAGGCAAAAATGTTCAAACTATTCTATCCTGCTTTTTGTAATAGTGTGGGCAGATGAATCTCAGCCTAAGAGAGATCAATAAAACAAATTCATAAAACTGAACAAATGTTTTGATGTTAAAAAGCTGTTAAATGAGACCTATCGAATATGGGGACTGCGGAGAAAAAAAAAAGTTAAGGTACCAATATAACTTTGTTGTAATGAATGATATGATAGTCAAGGGGATCTGTAATTAGTAATGACTACCATGTGGATCCATTATTTTTCCTACTGTAATTAATTATTTTGTAATCTTAAACTCATTCTCTAAGAATTGAGCTGCTCTGAAACCAGGAGTCATTTCTACAGTAGTCTACACTAGTTCTGCTAACTAGTATGACACGGACTTTGTTGATCCTGAGAATGGTTCTATGAATGGATCTTCAGCAAACAGTAGGTTTTCATCAAAACTCGAAGGATGAAGTACCAGAATGACACTTTTTTCCAAAGATGGTTTAAGGACCGGAAAGCCATAGCAGAAACAAATTTGCTAGATGAGAAAAGCCTATGTCACTGAGTGGGGAAAATTCAAATGTAAAGCATTTCAATCCCTTAAGCCATATCGCTATTTTAAGTACTGGCATCTCTGCAGTGAAGAAGGTCATTTTAGAAAAGGAATAACAGCTGCTAATTCGGGAGCTGGAAAGACAACCAAAGGTATTTATGGTAGTTGTAATAGAATGAGGAGGGACCTCCACAAAGTCTCAAGAATCTGCAAGGAACTACTCCAGAATGGACTACTCTACTATTAATGAGGTTTCAAATACAACCAACACCATATGCCAACAGTTGCCAAGAGTGGCTACCATAGCCAAGATATTTAGTGAACCTACAAAAACATAGTATAAGCCTGGCTGTGTGTACTCCATTTGCCATAATTTATTTATTACTAATATTCTTGTGATATCACTATAAATTGGTCAAATATAAAAGGAAGAGATTGACAAAAGCTTTTTTTGACAAAAGCATACAAAGATAGAACTACTTGGGCAGATGACCAGTGTGAGTCAATTACAGTAGAGGAGGAGGGAGGAAAGTATAACGATTTAGCAAAATCAACGAGTGCACTAGCTATTTGACATTTATGTCTCCTGCATGCCTCGGGGTTCATATGTAGAGTTTCACTTCTGACAAAACAGTTCACCTTGTCACCCAGATTGGGAAGAAGAATCAGAAGGACATTTTAATTTGTTGTTAATGAAATTACAGCATCTTAAGAACTGGATAGTCATTTTCTGCACAAACTTGACTGAGTGATGTTCTATTGGGGGCTATCAAAGTTGCTGAAGACTGGACAAAGAGGCTGAGAGGTAAATCAGGGATTTAGAAAAGGATTAACAAGGAGTAAATCTCATGGAGATACGGAAAGCATGAGACAGGAAAGTGGAAACAATGGATCAGCTTTCACAGCAGATGGAACGCAGTTCAGCTGTTGCTCGATACCAGCCAAGACATGTCATGAGTGTCCTTCCCCCATGTACAGTTGCTGTACCCTCAAAAAATCCCCAAGGAAAAGGTGAGCCAGAGGTGAAACATTACACCCTTAAATTCAGGGTGTCTGTTGTTTTTAAATATTTGTACTTACCTGCCTTTTACTTTTATTTATTTTTATTTACTTTATTTTACAAACAAAAGAAAGTTTTATGGTCAGAAATTTGTGAATAGCATATATGTAAAGCAGAAGGACTCAAGTTTTCACAAGCATTCTGAGAAGAGATGTCTCTCAGAAGTCCATGCTGGATGCACTGGATGAGTGGTTCTACCTAATAGGTAGACAATGATCTGCACTCAAAGAAGAAAAAGCCCAAATAAAAAGGAAATTAAGCTCACAAGAAGATTTTCAGTGGGTGAAGACTTCTGAGTGTCCATGAGAGAGAGTTTAGAGTCTTCTGGTCTTGAAATACCTTATGGTGAACAGATGAGTTATCTCTTAATTCTTCCAGTGTTTCAGCTAGGCTAAGCTATGGATTTTGTGGGGGCTGTTCTGCAAATTAATGCTGGTTGCAATTTAGCTTTAATTCATTACATTAATTAAATGGGTTATGTAAAGTCTGCTTACATTCACTTTTGTGTGCCATTAATATGTAATTTGCATTTCTGTAAGATTTTGTAAAGCTGCAAAGCCTTTACTAACAAGGATGAATGGGCTCACTATAATGTATAACGTGAGCATTTTATCCCTATTTTATGAGAATCTGAGGCACTGTATGATTAGATGACTGACCTGGTATTACACCAGATAGAGCTATGCAGAACTAATAGCAGAACACTGATCTTTTCCTATGGCTTATGACTGCTGATGGCAGAAAGTCCAACTATTTAGTTTGGTTTTCTGTTGGCTTATATCCTTTATATCCTGTACCCTCAGCCTCAATAATAAACCGACTGATCCTTTCAGTACCTTCTTTTTCATTCTTGCACATCTTTTTTAAAGAATTCTCAGAATTTCTCAAAACTCCTCCATTTCCCCCCATTTTCCTGTCAGCATTTTGTGAATCTTGTGCTCTAGTTTGGCCACCAGGGTATGTGTCAGTTGGCTAGTGAGCAGCAAAAGCGTAAGACATGACCTGAACTGATAATCTTGCTCATAAAAAAGTGCTAAGTAGGCTTCTTTTCTGTATTCAGCTGCCAATTTTCATGAAATTTGCATCATTTTAACTGTCTTTAGGATTTTCATTCTTCCATCACATCTGCTTAAACTGGTCAATCGGTTAAAAGTGAATGGGAAAAATAAAGGCAACATGAATGAAATGCACCTTTCCTCCAAAGATGTCAGTAAAACCCAAACCTAATCTAGTTAAAATACAACATTCATACATTAGGAAATAAACAAATCTATATTGAAAAAAAAAAAAAAAAGAACTTTTCTGAGATTATTCCTAAAAAAATCCCTGATACTTCCTTTTAAACCTCTGGAAATTGTCAATATTAGAGACAAAGAATGAGACTTTGAAAGTCAGAAAACAGATTTGTAGGTCCTTATTTTTTTACAGGCATAGAAGATATCAGTTCATCATCTGCAATGAAAAACAGATTCCTGATGATTCTTCTATGAAGCCATGCTTGATTATTCAGTCTTTCATCCCCTATTGTTGGATAGATCCATTTCACATTGTTTTTTTTCATAACTAATTTTTGACAAATTAAAATGCCGTTGCTTGAAACATGGTTCTTCTGTTTCGATTATTCTGTCTGAGCCTTCTGATCCTGTCTGGCATTAAGTTTGTGTCTGGCTGAGGTGCAGGTGGGTGGTGTTATTACACTGGAAGCGCTTGGCTTGTATAGCTATGTTTCTGTCACTATTTATCACAAGTGCTTTTCCTCTTTTCAGTAAATTCCTAATTAGAGCCTGAAAGCTGGCACAGGGCTATATCAAGGGCCCAATTCTTCTTCCAGTTACATAAAAGTAAGTCCAGAGCAGTTAATATAGATTTAAGTCAGTGAGATCAAGTTTCTGCCCAGTACATTTTCAACTGTTTGGGGAAAATAAATATTTTGAGGTTTTAGTTATATGGGTGGCTTGACAAGAAAATAGCAAATTCCTTGATAAAGATGGTTTCCCCTCTACTTTATTCCCACAAAGGACATCTAGTTATGACAAACACCTACTGGTCAGCATAGGTATATGTAGCCTTCATAGACTTTAGTCTTGCCTTCAAAGAGCTATACCAGGGCAACACAGTGAGGACAAGTATACTGGCTTTCTCTGCAATTTTTCAGGAAACAGAATTGTCCAGAGTTTACTGATAATAATAATAATGTAAAAATAATGTAAAAATAGACAGAAGAAGGACAGAAAGTTTCTTATAGGACAGTAATTTCTTCCATCTTGAAAGCAGAGAGCTAACCTAAAAATGCATTCACAGTCAAGCAAGCATCATGGAGTAAGTATGCTGGCTCAGGGGTTTAGGAGCTTCTCCCTCAAAATACCAACTGAACTTCCAGCTGCTTCCCCCCATAGATCCTGACATACAAATAACGTAGGCAGAGGTGTACTTTTCTTCCTAGGAATCACTTTATGTATGTAGGTGCACTGTGAATGCATCCACTGCAGGTTAAAGACATTCATACAATCTAAGTGCATACTTCAAATAAAAAGCTTGGTCTTTTTAGACTAAACAAGAGAAAGGCTCCTCTTGGTCTATCAAGCTCATGCTCAATGTAACTTAATTTTTTTTTTTTTAACCCAAGTCATCTCTGTGCTAATCCAAAACAATCATAGGTGATGTCAATTTGTTCGAGCAAAAAATGAAAACAGCATACTCTCTCTCTCATACAGCCAATCATATAAACCTTTTCTGGTAAGTTTTCATGTAGGACTGGATTTTGTACTTTTCTTCTCCTTTAAATCAGTGTGGGTGGAGCTGTTCATTCCCAAGAGCATACTATTTTTTGATTGTTTAATTTGATACTTCAGTTTAAATTCCCAATTTTGTATGTATATACCAGTTTATTTTAGTTACAGGACATCTGAAGTTAATAGTAGTTTTGTCACTGAATCCAACATACAAACATGGAATTAGGGCAGTAGAGCAGAAAACAGATGTTGAAAAGTTTGCTGCAAATCTAAGACTTAACTATGTTAAGTCCAATATAAATGTTTAGCTGTCTTTTATTGTCCTTTAGCTGGGGTCTACCTTCTGACCAAAATAATCAAATTAAACCTACACTGTGTTTATTCCAACTTTTGATAGTTGGCAAGATCCCAGCAGAGAAATCAGTTACTGATAAAGAGAGGTGTAGGCAGGGAGACAAAAACGTGTTTACAGATTTGGTCAAGGTTTCCTTTGTTTCCTTTGGGGAACCCCTGAAAGAAGCTGTGTTTCAAATGGGATAGATATTTTTATTCTTGGAACCTCAAAACCAATTAATAGGTTTACAAGTCCGGCTCACACTACCCTTTATGATCTTAAGGCAATTATGCATTTCTGCAGTGCGAAACATGCTGCTCAGGTGGAGGGTCACGGCAGGATCACCAGATCTTGAAGTTGGCATTAACAGTTCCAGGCACATGAAAAACACAAGAGTATAGAGCTTTCCAAACTACTAGGTTGTTTTTCAGAAGAGTGTAGCCTGAGTAAATGATTCGTGCCCTAGTTTACAGGAACCAACTGATCCCAGACTGTAATACGCTGAACAGCACATTCCCAAAAGGAATTTGCTGATGTGTTAATGAATGGTGATCCAAACTGTCCTGCGCTAAAGTCGATCAAGGTTTCTTCTCTATTGTGCACTTGATATCCCAGCCACATTTAAAAGGGAGACCGAGTGCTGAGAAGAAAATGAATGTAATCATTTGTGGGATCACAGGGGCCTCTTCACAAAAGCAGCAAGCTGATGTGACAGGCTGTATTCAAGGCTTTTCTTCAAGGCAGATGTTCGGCTGAAAAAGCCCTGATTTTTCTGCAGACTTGCAGGAGGAGGCATAGGCACTTTGTGAATTAGATTCGTGCACAGAATCACTTCTGTTTGATGTCATCCCTTCACACACAGATCACAAGAAGGACAATCAAGCAGATAATCATGACTGTTAAAAAACAACTGTGTCAGGCAGAAAAGCATGTACTAGGAATTTCCCACAGAGATTTCTTAGTAATAGAGTTACATTGCTGTCTGTCGTGTGGATGCCCTTTTTCTTCCTCCTAAATTCTATATACCATATATTCCATGTAAAATCCAAGTGTAAAGGCTTTTTTACTCTTTTATTTATAAACATTGATATAGAATTCAGCATCTTTCTGTCATAGAAATGGCAATAGAAAGGTAAATTTAATAAAGCTTTGCAGAAGCAAAATACAAGGAAAGACTGTCAGTTTATGGACAGAGCTTCAGTCTCATAGATTAAAAAGTATAGCTGTACATTAATTTTATACTGTTTGCTATGGTAGGAAATTTCTCAAAATATCATCTTTGGGATGAATTTCCCACTGTTATGTTCCCATTTGGCTCTGCTGAATGTTCAGCTTCTTTGAGAAACTGGTGTTGACTGCATAATTTTTCAGCTAAGATTTATCCTTCATTAAGGGTTTTTAGAATATCACAAAACACACAGCTTCCTTTTTCTCTCCCTGTTTTTCTCTATTTACTCTTTCAGTCATTTTGGAGATGACATATCCAGTAGTCCCATCCCCAAAGTTAGAGAAGACATTTGGATAGGTAGTTTTTGAAATGCATTAAAATACTGATGAAGTATCATACAGTTACCTCAAAACATGAAACGAAAAACAATGAAAACATAAAGCTTTATGAGTTCTAGAAAGGAACAGTCATATGAAAAGCACTGAGATTTTCCTGGTAATAAAAATTTACAAGAAGTGGCTGGCAATAACTTGATTAAAGTTCATAATAAATCCCAAATACTCTGGTGCTTCATTGTTTCCAGTAGGTCTGTGCCCTCAAATTAGATTTTCTTACTGTTCAAATCAGCCAGAATTTGTTGAACTTTAAGGTATATTGAACTTTGAGTCTTGTTTGCACTCTAAGGCTATTTCCTTTCTCAGGATTTTACCTAAGGCTGTGGGGGAAGAATCTTCCTGATTTGCTTAGGAGAAATCTTTATCTCTGGTTATTTAATTGTTTTCAACAAATTGATTTGGCCCTTCTAAAATCATTGCATTAATTTAGGTAATTATAGTGAACATACCATCAACCTTTAATGAGGTAAATATTTCAGCATTTCAGTAAGGAAATGACTGGACCTCATTTAGTGAAACAATGTTGGATAGATTTCAAAATGCTTTTCATGTTCCATCTAGGAGCTAGATACATGAAGAAGAAAAATGCTATAGATGGAAACATTTGGTTTTCCATGTGGAATCAAGAGGAATACATCTCTTAAGACAAAATTGGCTGTGCAATACAGCTCTTTTTGGTCACCTGAAGAATTTAGTTCTGGTTTCCTAGTACCCATTTGGTACCTGCAATTTGGTTTAAACTGTATATAAGTTGTAAGCACGTGTGGGAATTTCTCAGAGGTCCTCCACAGGGAGGGACATCCTCTGAGATCCTGCCTGCATGTTTGGATGACCATACTGGGTGAGATATGAACCCTTCTCTTTCCTTCTCATGATGAACCAGAGCCTGGATGTTGAGGCAAGGTCTATAAGATAGAGAATGCTGTATGTTAATCATACAGAATATCCATCCTTGCTGAAAAACAAAACATTTGTGCCTCCAGTATGTGCCTTCTAGTAGAGAATCACTTAGACTTAGCATCCCTGCTGCTGTAGAAGTGAAGAAGTACAGAGAAAAATCACACAGAAACACAAATAAACAGTCTGTGTGGTATTTATAGTATTAAACAATAAATCACTCAGGGTAACTACCTTCTTTAAAGCAAAAGGATATACTTGGAGGGAAGCCACACAAATGAAGTGTAGACACCTTTGTAAATATTGGAGATGAAGCTATGCAGACATCCAAAATACCCAGTGCTACATATGGGCATATATTAAAAGCCCCATCTGGTTCAGATTGTGTGAGATAAAAGAAGAAACAATGGCATCCTGAAGTATATTGTGTATAACATTTATAATGAAAGACAACATGACTAATTATGTAATAATAGGCAATTAAGCAAGTCTTTCAGTCAAGGGTATATTTACAACTGACTGAAAAATGCTGATTTCTTTTTTTCTTTTTGTCAAAAAGTTCCCTTCTTGTTTAAAATTTGAAGTGAGAAAGGCTTAAGCCACATTTGTTTATAGAACACTACAATGCTCGGCGGAGTGCTGTTAAAAGGAGCTTGTTTAACCTTAGCTCAAGCCTGCAGAGTCAGCAAAAATAAGAAGCCATCACGCAAAACCACAAAATCTATGAAATGTCTATCTGAATTCTTTAGCTAAGACATACTTAGCTAAGACATACATTAGGATGTATGATATCTAATTTTAGTTCTCTAAAACTAGGTATCTGCTTTAAGTTAGTTATCTGTGTTGTCTATTGTTTTAGTCAACAAGAGATAAGTACATCCAAAGAGGCAATTTCTCCCAACTGAAAAAACATTCCGGGTTGGCAAAAATTTCCTGCACAATCAGACAGGCCAGGAAATGAGCCACAGGATCACCTAATTTTTTTTATAAGGGCAGAAGATAAAATTTTCTGGAAATTGCATCTCACAATCAATGCTGAAGGAACACTGTAACGACCATTCAGATCTGTTGAACGTAATGAGACAAACATTAATCGCAAAACCATATGTTTTAAAATGGATAATACCAAAGTACAATGTGATATTATTCTAAGGAAATTATTTTTTACTGTAACTATGGAAACATAGATAAAAGCAAAAGATGTTCAGCATGTACAGCTATTCAAATTTGTTTTAGAAAATAGAATCACTTCACTTTGTAAGGAGGAGATGCAGTTGTATCCCACCTCTTAAATCATTCATCTCCTGTTCAAGTAACACAATCAAAACTGATTTTGTTGTAAATACCAAAGAACCATGTTTAGTATGCAAAGGTCATATTCTACATCCTCAGATATTTTCCAAATCCTAAAACATAATTAATTCCAGTGATCCTCCCCCAGCAAAATTTTCACTTCCTTCAATCAACTAACTGTGGCAACAGCGGAAAGCAAAAACCTTTATGAATGAGACAATAGAGCAGCTACATCTTGAGCTGGTTGCTGATTGTATTTGCAAAGATAAAATGAGGCTATGAGTGAGGCATGCAGACTTTAATAAAACTTCATAGTTTTAACATTAGCTCAGAAGATTTCTTGAGGCAGTAAAGAACTCACAGAAACAAAATTTGTTTGAATGCATCTAATGTATGTCGGACTTGCATTTGGAGAAAGAGATTTCATGTTCTAATTTGTTTTATATATTATTTGAGTATTCCAAATTTTAAACAAGGTCATTTGATATTGTTTTTCGACATAAAATATTTTAAAGAGCAGTCATGCAAATCTTGGAGTGCTAGCAGGAATGAAGTTACAATAAAAAATATGCAATAGGAGTAAGAAACCATAAAAAACAGAACTGAAGGATTTACACAGATCATTTGATTGAGAAAGAAAAAAGCAAGTTAAAAGAAGTTAAAAAACAGTGTAAAATAAGTCTACTATACTCTTATCTATTATAGAGATATTTTGAACCATGAGACTTTAAATGCAGTCAAAAGTACAAGAATAGGTGACATATCTGAATAATCTCAGATAACTGCTGATAGAAGCAAAAAAGGTAAAACTGCAGTTCTGCAAGGCACAGATAAGGCAATAAGGGAACACTACTCACTGTCAGGAAGATCACTGCAGGCATCAGAGCTGCCATAGTCCTTAGGTACAGAACGATTCGAGAGACCAAAATCACCACTCTGGCTAAATCTCTGTGATAGCAGCTGAATTCTCTTAATTTCACTCTCTGTGATAGTAAACATGCTGGTGCATCTTTAATCAGACAAGTGAGGGTAGGCAAACATTAAACTATATTTAATGCAAATTGCATTTTTACAGAAATTTGAGATTAGATTTGACTGATCCAATCTTTGAGCTTGAACAGTTTATGAAAGTGGCAAAACACCATTCCTGGCAAATCTGATTACCAAGTGCTTACCTCCTGATTCACAAGGACTTATTGGAATAGACATGGTCTATGCGCTAAAATATCTGACCACATGTGGAATAGCATAGGCAGACTTCAGAATACGAGCTAGGAACTGCTAGACATCTCTGTCTATACTACCTGGGAGAGACAGATATTCCATTAGCACACAAAATGGTTTCTTTTTTTCCAGTAATAATTCCAATTTTAATAATAATAGCAATAATAGATCTAAAAGAAACTTCCAACTGCTTGTTTATCCCTTTATTCAAATACTTCAACTAAAAGATTTCTCCAAAGACAACGGTGAAAGGATAATAGATAATAATCCTTTTTATAGATCCCATCCCTGTTCTTTTTTTTTAAGAGCATGGTATTGCTAAATTGTGTTCAATTTATGGTCCACACTATTCTCACGGACTTTTTGCCTGAATTCCTTAATATGCCTCTATTCGAGTAATTATTCACTCCTGCCACAATGTATTTTCTTCAGTGAAAGGCATTTTAATTATATAAGAACATTTGGAGCTCAAATTTTGTCTTCTAGCTTATTTGAAACCCCCTCCAGGCCTACTGCTACCTACAAAATTGAAAAATATTGTTTCAATCATCCAGACGATTAATTTAAATGCTTAATAGTGCCAGATACAAGTCAAATTTTATAGAATATTGACTTGATACATCCTAACTTTCTGAATACTAAGGTATTTATCCTAACTTGTACAAAATTATCTATTTCAAATTTTAATCATAAACTCTCTAAAAAGGAAGCTTGTTCACAGTAGTCTGTGAATCATTCTTAAGCAGGACATCCTTCTTAAGTAATTCTCTCTTTTTTTTTTTTTTAAATCTCAATGTTAACATATGAGTTGATGACCTTGCTTTGTGCGAGAAAGCTTAGCAAAAGTACAGAAGAAATACTGATATATGTGTTGACAACAGCAATGGCACATTGAATGGTGTGAATGGGAATTAAAAAGATAAAATTTGGAGGAGTTCCTGATGAGGGCATATGGCAGTTTTTAGTGAGGAAGTCACTTGCTCCTTCTATTCCATAAATTCTTCAGGCCAGAGTTCAGAAAGGTGGAATTAGAAATATGACATAAAATAAGACAGAGTGCTAGTATAAATTTGTGTGGCAAATTCAGTATCTTCTTGTATAATCTGATTAAAACAAAAAATTGATTTGTAAACATGCTGAAGAATTTGTTCCTTCTGGCTTTGCAAAACAGTGTGGTTTTTAGTTTCTATTTAACATGCCTCTTCTAGCTGCTGATGAAAATTCTGTCATGTAAATCAAAATATTTTAATAGCCTTTTATCTGGTGGGTAAATGGCCATCACTATGACATTCTTCATTTTTACATAATTAAATAATGATGATAAAAAGCTTCATCTGCCACTGGTGCAAAAGTTTCTAGAATAAGCTTCCTTATGTAACTATATAAACAAGTATGCAGTGATTTGTGCAATTACAGATTTAAGAACATAATGAAATAAAACATATTGTATTCATATCTAAGAGTCCAATCTGCTTTTTAGTTGTCAAGGAAAATGTCCACAAATACTTGGACTGCAAATGTCTGCAAATCCTTGGTAATATAAAGAAGAAAAAGTCAGTTGACATTGCTGCATGACATTCTGTTCTTTGGATACAAGATAGTCTTTTATGACAGCAGCATTATATTCTCAATATAATATTAATATGCTATTCAATAGATAGCAAAAAATTGAGTGAAGGATAAAAACTGTTTGGATAAAATTCCTGACTGATTCCACACCCAGCAATGTCCACATTCAATTGTAATTCGGACCTTAAGATTTTTAATTGCGATTGGTATGTAACACGTCCTACACATACAAAACTTAAGACATATTTCTCCATAAAAAGTAAATTATTTCCTATCACCTTGGTTCCCCTGAGTACTCCATTGATTTGCCAATAGTCACAAGTCAAAATATGATTCATGACTGTGATTTTTTTAAGTCCTGCCAAGGTAAACATGCAAAATGCAGAATATAGCCCAAAAGCTAGTGCTCTTACAAGAAGCTATATCTCCCTCTGTGCTTGTACAGTCTCTGCTAGGGACACTGGGTATCTGAATGGCAACAAATTAGTGGTTTTACACAAGCATGCACTTACTGGTTATCAAAGTAAGGGGGAAAACAAGGCCATAAATAATATTCAGGAGCACCCCTGGTAAAAATGAATCACATCACAAAGCAAACGGACAAAACCCTGTGAAATTGCTGGAGACACCCAGAGTGCACAAGATACCTCAATGCGATTTTTCACAAAGCATCAAACATCTTTTCTAAAAAAAAAAAAAATTAAACACTTTCATTCATATTCTTTCTAAATATAATAGCTAATACAGTTACATGTAGGGATTTAGAGGTAAACTTTCAGACTCAGCAATACAGTAGGTGTCATAATTCCCTTACAGAAGACATGACACCCCAGCAATCAGGATATTTTTTTATCTGAATGCCGAATCTACAAAATCTAACACAGAAGCAGTTAATTCTCTGTCCACTATCGGAAGCCAGGAATGTACCTTCTGAATAAAACTCTTATGTCTAAGATGTACCTACTCATTAATTTTAATAAAGGATTTTTGAAATATCTTATTCTTCCATTTTTAGCAGTTTGCAAGCATAGATATATCCTTTATTGATTATTCTTTCCTTTTCCTGGTATTTTCAATGAATGTAAAAATAAAGATTTAAGGAATTTATTCTGTTTTTTTGGTTCATACCTCTCAATCTGGGTTTATTTTCAACATACAAGTTTCACATTTCCTTAACCTCTGGAAATCTAATGCACCACAAATCGGATCTTGGATATGGAAGAACTGATCTCTTTTCCAAGGACTCCCCTCAAAACTGCACAAGAATGAGATAATCCTGGCAGTATTTATGTCTTGGAGTCAGGAACAGCTGCTCCAGAGACAATTTGGTGCTTTCTTGTGGATACCATATTGGCAGGAATTACAGAAATGAAGGGAAGTATGCACGAAAAAGTCATGGCCAGAAAAATTGAGAAATTCTTTAATGAGGTGTTGTATTGTTCAAAGGAGGAGTTAAGGACATCCTTAGCACCACCCTTCCTGTGACATTTTCATATTTCTGCCTTTTGCCGTGACTGTTGTGCAATTGCATTATCTCCTGCCATTTTGCACGGGTGCATATGACATATAGTGCTTGATGTAGGGGGCATTAGCTCATGGTAATCCCATGAGCTCATTGCTGGAGCAATCCCAATCCAGCTCATTGCTGGAGAAATCACTATGTATCTATATAGGAGTTTATTGGGTATGTCTTTAATGTTGAGGAAGCCTTAAGACAGGCATCAAAATGCACATATAATGCAACAATGAGTGAATAATTATTTATATACTTAATGTTTGTTTTATAAGGCTGATCCTTCTTAATCCATTATACAGCTCTTCTGGAGTTTTTCTCTATTTAGAATGGAGCACATGTTTATTACAGAAAGGTAAGAGTGGGTTAAATATTGTAACTATCTGTAAACCAAGAAGGATGCACATATTTTTCAATGAAAAATGAATGTCATCTGTAAAATCTAAATTCTTCCCCGAGGAAAAAAGATATTAAAAATCCCAAAGTGGGTAATTGCTTAATGAGCTATGAAGTGCTATCAAGATAGATATTAAATTTCAGTATAGGAAGGAAATCTGCCTTTTTAAATGTCAAAATTTTTTTGAAATGCTCCATTATCTAAAACTCTAGGGCTAGAAACAATATTTATCTAAAATAATCAAACATTCTTCAAATATCGTAAATATTTTTAGGAAGACGTCTGTCTGTCTATATCTTTCACCAGCAGATTTAGATGAAGACAAATCACTGTAGATATAGAACAGGTGTACAACAGAACATCCTCTCTCTACCTGTTTATGTGAGTTTGCACTGAACCTGTTACAACAGAAGGAAGATAAAGTTCTTCGCATGTTATCTTACTGTAAAGTGTGAGGCAGGTATGTTGATTTTCTAAGACTTGATGCTCTCATTTTGTGCTATGGCTGCAATTTAATGATTTTTATTTAATGAGGTGAAATGGCCAACTTTCCTGCTTCTGTTTTCTTTAGTTATGTTGATGAAGTTGCTTTAAGCAGAAGTTTCTTAGGTTAATCGATTGAGAGCTGCTTTGAAGCAGAAGAGTAAGAAGACTAAGCTAAGTCACTTATGCATTTATGCAAACATAATAATGAATCATACAAATCAAAACTTTGGAATCACTTATAAATGTCTTTTCCTTGGTTTCAGCACAACAACTGTTGAAGTTCTCTGACATAATCTGCCTTCTAATGTTTGGAAAAGATGATTAGGTTCATTCTACCTTCTAACAAAATCAGTCCCTTTAATTTAAAAAAATCTAGGATGGCTTTCATATTTCTAAATTGAGTTGTTAATTTTAGTCCTGTAATTTTTGGTAGTTCCTGCACTCATTGTTTTTGCATTTTATGGTTCTAATATTCAGTCCTGAGATTTTTGCGTATGATTAATTACACACCATTCATGAGGCACACTGTAAAAAATTATTAAACTTTTATTGAAAATTTTATTCAAAACATAGAAATGTTTTTGTTAGTTATAAGATATTGGAGAAAGAGTTTCGAAAAAAGTTATGTGTTTAGATGCATAACTTGGGAAAATCCCTTTAAAACAGTGTTACTTCGCATAATAATGATCTAGATATGAGAAAACTTGTCGGATGCTTTATTTCTAGTCGCACATTTTAGAGTTCTTTTTTCCTTTGCATACTTTTCTGCACTTACTTGTACTTCACAGGGCTTTGCATAGCATTTCCCAGAGAGCTTCATAAGGTGTCACTAAAATCAACAGCCTTTCGAGGCACAGTATTAGCATTCTGGTTTTACAGATGGCTGCTGTGAAGTCTGGGCTTGCTCAAGGTCAGCATGGCTCAAGGGAAAAGCACAGAAAGAACTGACTTAAACTCCCAGGCAAAACCACTTCCCTGGGGCAGGGTACAAACTCCGAGGGGATTTTCTTTTCACTTGTTGGCACCTGCATGTTTATTTTATGAAGCTTCCTATAAGACCACTTAAAGACACTATAAGAAATGTCATTTAAATAAGGTTATAAAGTGCAACAGAAGCACAAAACAAAGTAGTTCTAGCATCAAAGGTAAGAAATGACCCATGCATTATGGAATGACAAAGGCAGTAAGTAAGACAATATGCGCTGAGCTTTTGAGTGCTGTGATAACCACCAGAGCTAAATAAAATGCAGAATTTCCTAAGCATTTGGTGGTGTGAACCTTCAGAAGAACACAAAATTATTACCAAAAAAAAAAAAAAAAGTTTTATTATCTTGGTCAGTGAATCAGCATTTTCTTTCTCTAGCAGCATTAAACTCCCTGTGACACTGTCTGTCCAATCTCCCCTTTCCAGGATCAGATAAGGAAAATGAGGTTACTGTATCACTGATCAAAACAACTATATTAATGGCCTCCCTTCTGCATTCGTCTTTCATGTGCTGAAGCTCAGAGAAAGCCGGTGGTGATCATGAAGCCCAGGGCCAATAGGCGGGGTGTGAATGTGTGAAATGGAGGCCGCAGAAATATACTGATCACTGCAGATGGTGATATTCAGCATGAACTGGTGAAATTAGTCAGCCCAACTCAGCAGCCAAAATCTTTGCCAAGGACCTATCTTGCTCTGAATGGTCATGTAACCAAATTGGAAAAAGTTGTCTTTTTCCAGCTGTTGCTCAAGACACTCATTTTATGAGATCGCCTTGTGCAAACCCTACCCTCGTGTTCTCCACCCAGGGAGCTTCTCCACTCATTTCCCTGGCTCAGGCTTCTTCCCCTGCAGACTGAGCAGACAACTAAATTTGCCAGGACCACTACGGGTGCTTCTTTAACCTCTAGCATTCAGCAGCTGTTAGGCATGCACAGAGTTTACTAGGGTAAAAAAAAAAAACAAAACAAACTTGGAGAAAAGAAAGATATTTAATTTTTTTTTCCTCTCTGCTTACAGTCTTCTAATAGCAATGCTTTTTTTTTTTTTTTTAATTTGCAGCACCAACTGAGAGAAAAAGAGCTTCTTAGTAGTGTCACAGCACTATTAAGCTCTCTCTCCCTCTATACCCTGCTATTTCCTACAGGTGAATCTTGTAGAGAATCTCTGCAAGTCCTATGAAAAATTCTCCTCTTCTCTCATTATCCTATAAGATGAGGATACTTTCCTCAGCATAAATTCATGTGCCTCTCAGGCCCTAATCCCTCATGACTTGTAGGGCAACTCCATTCTGCTATTGAGTTTTGCAGAAGCACAAGAGAAGTGCCAATATCTGCCTGTTCTTTTTATTGATGGAATATGGAATATGTTTTAGATAGCACTGGTGAAGAGAAAAAAAAAAAGTTTTGGACAGCATAGCACAGCCAGGGGCATCCCTGGCCACAGCAGAGCACAATTGTATTCACTTGGAGGTAAAGCAGCAGAATCCAGCTCTGAAATATTGTTCAGAATCGCGACTAGAGGGTTGCAGGATGGGTGTCTTTGAAAAGAGAGGTTTTAAAGAAGCTAGAAACACAGCATTTTATGAATCAGACAAACAGATCCTAATTATGAATTCTTCACTATTTCCTCTTGGCCAGTCCTGTTCAGCTGGAGCTCACTGTAAGTTGGAGGCAGTAGAGCTGCATCAGCTCATTCCATCTGAAGAGCTCAGAAAAGCAGAAATGTAGAACAGTTATTCAGTATACTTAAAGTTGAGGTAGTTAAACTTTAAGGTAGATTCTAACAGCTCAATTCTATTTCCCTGTTAAAAAAATGACAAATTGCCACCAAGAATTGCCTTTTGTGTATAAATTGCTTTTTAAAATGTCAGATAAATGTAAGGACTGTTTTTTTAAATAAAATACAATGAATGAATGAATAAGAAAATATATAATGGCTGGTTTTCAGAAAGGAGGAATAGATTGGAACAATTGTGGGGAAATAGTATAGCCCTTCTGTGGTTTGAAAGTAAGCACAGCCAATTTCCCACTGCAAATTCTATCTGACAGGAAACCACTGAGTACCGAGGAGTGGGGAAAAAGAAGTGTGACTTGTGAAATCCGTAAACAATCAGAAGGCTTCAGTAAAGTAAGAATCTTGTAAAAGTAAGAACTTCTAGTAAAGAAAAAAAATCCAGAAATAAAATAATGAGGAAGAA
Source organism: Nothocercus julius (assembly GCA_013398735.1). Classification (NCBI taxonomy): domain Eukaryota; kingdom Metazoa; phylum Chordata; class Aves; order Tinamiformes; family Tinamidae; genus Nothocercus; species Nothocercus julius. The sequence goes on along the minus strand of VZSV01000022.1, from coordinate 3,628,163 downwards.
ACTATGTCCAGGCACTGGGAAGGATCCAGCCACTGACCGCAGCTGCCAGGCTGACATTTTGTAGCACAGGTAACGTCAGATTGCTCCGCTCATGCTGCCCAAGACGGGGAGAGAGCAATGAGATGAGAACAGAAAGGAACAGGTAAAGCTATGCTAGTCCAAAGCTGGAGCTCAGGGCTCCGCGGACGGAAGCCAACTCTCATAAAGGAGATTGGCTCTGAGGAGGATTGGCCCTGAAGCTGCAACACTTCAGCCAGGGCTGGGTCTCTCTGTGAAGTCGAAAGGTAATCAGCTCCCTTCATCTTCTCTGTTCTCCTTTTCCTCCTGCATTAAGGATATCCTGGGACAGAAATGATTCTGGCCTGTTACTGGAAAGCTTTCTTTTCTAAGAGTTTTGAGAAAGGATCTTGCATTAAAATACATAAATACATAAGAATAGACATTTTATTTTTTAAGAGAGTGAATATACTTTATGAGGGGCAATATTTATTTATTTATTTATTTATTAACTCCTAGATACCAGAAAGCTTTTTCAATTTAATTTGCTTATTTATAGTTTCCTTTTTCTTTTTTTTTTTTTAGAACAAAAATGATGAAAATTAAAGTTATTCATATCTATGAATACAAATCAACAGAATGATAAATATTTACTTGACTGAAGCCCTGCTATCTTTTCCCGGGCAGGCCATATCTTTCAAGGTTTCCATTAGTTCCACTGATTCTGCTAATTTGCCCAGTAGGGAAGTCATACATACAGGTTTCTTGGTCCCTATGGAACTTGAAAAAAAATCTGTTATCACACTTGACACCTTTCTGTCCTCGAGTAGCAAGAGTTTTAAGCCAGAGGATAGATACTGCTGTTATTAATTCAGCTATTTCATCCTTGAGATTTCTTAGAACTTTGGGGGGTTACAGCCCTTGTGTTTTTTGAGTTTGCTTTATTTTGTTCCACAACCATTCCTCCACTCACTTCAAACAGATCATTTTCTGAATCCACTCAAAGGAGGAGGCTATGGAGTGGGAATTTCTCTTCAGTTATTTGCACAGTGAATGTCGGCAAAAAAACAAAGTGCAGCCTTATAGTCTGGTCATCAGCTGTCCCTACTAACCGTGTGCTGTATTTCTTCTGATGTTTATTCTATTATTGAAGTTCTCTTCAAACTTTGTTTTGGGATTCCTTATTTTTATTTTGTATTTGATATGCCTGACTTTTTTTTTTTTTCTTTTTATTTTATTTTCTTAATATGGGTGTGCAAGATTTCAGCATTTTGAAAAATGTTTTTCTGCTTCTAGTAACCGCCATGTCTTGCCATTCTGTCTTCCTTTCATCCTTATTCAAGTCTTTCATAATGTAAGATAATATGCATGTCACCTCTAAGAATGTAAATCTATTAGCTTTATCCTTTGGTCTCCTTTTTAACAGGCTTCCTCATTTTTGCATTGGCCATGTTGGTGAAGCTGTCGTGGACTTTTCATCTTTTGATGGCCTATAAGTCTGTTGAAATTATGTATACGGTGGTGAGTGTGAGCAGCTTCAGTGCTCTGTGCTGTCTTCTTTGTATTAGGCTGAATTTATACATTATGCATAATAATGTTGTACATTAGAATCTTAGCCAAAGCCCTTCCTGCAAAGTCCACAGGATTTTTAAAATTATTTTATTTCCATATCCTCTAGGTATTTTCACACATTCTTGAGTAAGCTTAACCTGTCTGACTTGTTATCATTCTGGGAGCTTGTTTCTTCATGACTTCCTGTAATAGTTCAAAAATTGATAGAATAGTTTTGTGTACAATCTTTTTCTTGTGGTTATGTGCTATTTTTTTTTTTCCCATAGCACAAATTTCCGTATTCACAGAACAACATGGTTCAACAAAAATGGACTGAACAACTTCATGAACGGTAGCTACCTCAGTGATGGTGCAGAATGATGGTTCAGTTGCAACCTCCAGCTCATGAAGATGTTAGAAAGCAGATTGCTGGAAACTGAGATGGTATGTAAGGGTAAATATTACTCTTTATATGCTCTCTTTTTTTGTTCTGGTGAAAGCATGCCAGGCACTGTCCAAGACAAGGTACTGGCGCAAATGTTCTTTTTGTTACAACTCTGTATTGTGGTTCTTATAAAAAGCGAATCTGTTGAAAATGAGATATTTCATGAAGTTCATTAGATTTTCCAAAAAGTTCGTTTCAAAATGAAACAAAGGAAAAAGTCCTGCCATTTTTCAATTATTCATTCATAAAATATTTTCCATTTAAAAGTAACTATTAAATTATGAAAAAGACAAAGCTGATATGAAACAATTTTATTGTAACAAAACTTTTCTATCGTTCCGAAGTCTTTCTCAATATCTTCCTTTAAGAAATGTCCAACAAAGCTCAGCTTTTGACGCTTTTCAAAGTAACACAGATAGCACAGTCTCGAAAACTGTTACAAATCAAAACATTCAGAGCCTTGAAAATACAAACAACCTTAACAATGAACAGATCGTAAAATCCCTCCTGGCGTATGAAAAGAAAATATGAAACCATATTGAAATGAAAAGCAGCTATGGTGCTTTCTTACTCTTTTATTTAAAAAACACTAGGGCAAAACAGATGAAGGAAAGTAAATTTAAAAGCAGGCTACCACCAGGGTGTGACCTGGAATGTTTTCGTCTTCTGTTATGAACTTCCCTCCACAGTGACACTCCACTAATCTTCATTAGAGCTTGAAAGGTGGAAAACCTTGTGTGTGAGATATGTCTCTTTCCTTGAAGGAGCATGTTTGCCCCATCGCTGCTTTCATTCTCTTAGCATTGGACATAGCATTTCTTTTTCTGAAAGGCATATGGTTATAAATGTCAGCTGACCCTAAAGCTCTTTACTTGTCATCAGTCTGGAGGAACACACACAGAGTTTGTTGTGACTGCGGGCTGTTTCCGAGGGTCTGCCCATACCACCTGCTCCCTTGGTCACTCCAGTGAGTTTGGCGGGGCCTGTTTATTTGACCTATTGTGGAATGTTAAAATTGTGAATCGCATAGTAAATTTTAACTATGAATATACCAACGTGTTCCTAGCTTCTTCAGAAGACATGCCTTTCTGTATGGTTAACCCCAAGGATTCACTAGCTTCAATAAGCACATGAAATAGCATATTTTTAATTTTATATTTTAGCATAATATTAATTATAAACTTAATTATAAACATAATTAAAATTCTCAATTAAAACGAGATTATATCCTTGAAAAGCATGGTTTCAAGCAGAGCAACTTTAGTGAGGTAATCAGCTTTATATTCAAATACAGTGTTAAGAAAGAAAAGTTTGAACTGATTTTATTATGTTCAGTAAGCATTTAAGTTGCAAGGAAAGCTCAGTACTTTTACTGAAAGAGCTTTCACCCTAAAATACCGGGAAACAAAAATTCAGCTGAATGTTTGACCTATATAGAGGGACTTGAAACTATGCCTGATAGGAAGAGTATTTCACGGGCTTAGTTTGTATGGGGCTCTCCCTGACACTGGTATTTGGATATGCAGCCCTAGAGAAGTGCTTCATGTGCAGATTCACAGCGGGACACGCATATTTGAGACTCCACAGCACTGAGTTAGTTTTCCTGCTGGGGTTCAGCCTCACTTGCAAGGAAAGCATGTTTAAAAGAAATCAATTCACTTTGATGAAAAATGATCAGAAATAGTACTGGATTTTCCCTAACGTTATGTCAGGATGTGTAGCCTACTGTTATGTTTTCCTATATCTTTTGTGCAGCCTTCACCCAGTGCTGCCACTGCTGTTTGCCAGCTTGGCCATAAAGCAGCTATAATGCCCAGCTGTCAGTTCGTACAGAGGTATTTGTACAGCTCACGTATCTCCCGCTGAGCCTGCTCAGGCTTCCAGGAAATACCCGTTTCGCCTCGGATGTGCTCGAGCGCACGGCGCGACTGTCAGCGCTGCCACTCCGCACTGGCAACCGCTGTGTCTCTTAAATGGATCCTTTCCCTTGCTGTCACCTCAACGTGCTGCCCTAGCACGCTTAGGGCGCTGCTGATGCCCAAGTCATGCACCCTTCCTGCTTCCTAGCCCGTCTTTCCTTTTTTCTTGGCCTGCACCATTTCTGCTGGGCCCATCTCCTCCCTCTGCCAAGTGTAGCTCACCTGTGTCCACCCGTGTCCTTGGGAGCATCTGCAGGGCAGCGCTTGAGGAGGACACGAGTGCCTTGAGCATGCTTACTAATGGGGACACTGTAAAAATAAATCTTCATCCGGTCTCAGACTTGTTCTGTAAAATATTTTTATCACCATTTATTTTTCTGTGTAACTGCCTTAGACACTTTTCCTCAAGGTAGATGGTGCTGTCAATTGTCAGTGAAATATATAGTATATCGAACATAGTATACAGTATATCATAGAATCATTAAAGTTGGAAGGAGTCTTTAGAGATCATCTAGTTCAACCTCTCTACACACGCAGGGTAAATATGTGTTAATTCGTGGAGACTTTATGTTAGTTGTTTCTTTTTCCTATTTGTTAGTCCAGCAATCACAAAAGGCTGTTCTGATTGAAAGCATCTGTTTTCACCAGGCGTCCAGAATTCATGACTCAGGTTTCCAGAATAAAGAGATTGGCTAAAAATAACAAAGTTTTCTCTCTTGTTGTCTCTCTTTTTTTTTTTTTTTTTTGATATAAAATCATTGTTTGCAGGATTTTCTCCATCATAACACAAACAAAGATATAGATTCTAAAAAAAAATCACATTCTCACAAAATAGCAGCGGGGATAGTGGCTTTAACAAAGGAAAAATGGTAAAATACTAATTTAAACTGAAAACACAGCTACATTTATTTTTTGTTGTTGTTTTTGGAAGGCTTTTTTTCCTTTTTTGGACCTGTCTTAAAGAAAAATCTATTTTTTTCACAGTTTTCGAGTTACACCAGGGCTGCCTATATCCCCAAAATAAAATAATCTTTAAATGTAGTAATTTTAATGTGTACATATTCTCACAAAAGATAACATCAGGGATAACTCTATTGACTTTATCAATCTTAATAGAAAGTATACCATGAGTTTAAACTCACAAACGGATTAAAATAAATGGTGTTGGCTAAATAGACTTTTATTTACAGTGCAGGCAGATACATAGGATTAATTCCTCTGTGGGCTGAGACCACGATCTCCACTGTCTGACAACTTCATCACTTATATGTAGATTAAGCATAATTATAGGTTCTCAAATCTGTACTAGTTTATTTAAAAATGTCACGTTCCTGCTTCAGAGCAAAAATTTTTTGAAAGATAGCTTATACCAAGAAAATATTTTCTTTACTCATTCCACACGCAAGCCAAAATGGTCCGTTCATGGAAGATAGACCCAGATGGTCCTCGTCTCCCATCTTCCTTTATGTAGACTAATATGTCTTCTATAATTTCTAAGGTAATGATTTAAAAATCAGGAGAAAAATTCTGTTATGATTTTAGAGAACCTGTATAGCTACATTTCAGAGCTTGGAGAATGTATTTTTCTGTGCTTTGTGCTTGAGCACAGCTTGGAATCTACAGCCTCCTAATGACTCTTGCAAACCACTTATTTCAGTCATAATTTTTGTAACATATGATAAAACATTTCTAGGAGGGTTTTCACAGAGGAACTCAATAGTTTAATGTGCTGTGTACATAAAGCACTGTGATAGTAAACTGACAGTATTTCCTAATTTAATGTGAAACAAGTTGTTTGTTACAGTGGCTAGTAAATCTATATCTCTGACTCAAATGCAAGGAACACTAAATTATATATGATCATTGCACCTATTTCTCAGGGTGGAAATTAAAACAGGAAATTCACAAATTTCCCAATTTAGCAACAGACAATTAAGGATAGGCTTAATTCCCCTTTTAAACACACAAGTTTTTAAAAAAGATTTTTTTAAAAAACATGAAAATTAAGTTGAAGTGTTTGAGTGTTTTAGCAGAAAACGCCCTTTCTATCTAACACCTTCCAGGTGAGCTTAGTTATTAAAAGAACAGAAAGCTCCAGTCACAGGAACTGGGAATCAAAAGCACTCCGTAACACAGAAGGTTGTAGTCGAGAAGGGACCACCATCTGCTATTGAATGGCACCACAGGTGCCATTGAACGTCCCCCACCTATTTAATTCATTACTAAGCCCAATAACTTCTGTTTGCCTCAGATGTGTCTTCTCAAATGTGTTTTCTGCTTAAAAGTGTTCTGCTAACTTGCCTCGTTCCTCTCCACCTGTCTTCTCTGAGTGTTCCCTGCTGAGATCTATACAGAGCAAACAGTAGAACTGGAGTCACTGGGGCAAGGAGTGCCCTGTGCTGAGAATAAGGTTTTTGCACTGTCCCTAGAAAAACTCCGCTAGCAAACTTGGAGAGTGCAAGGTTGTATGAAGCTCCATTGAATACCAAGAGTATAGCTGCTCCTGCTGGTCACTCAAGGCGTAGTGAAGGCACACATTACTTGACCTTTAGCTCATGGATGGAGCTCTACTACATTTTAATATTATAGCATCCTGTTTAACCAGCTGTAACCGAAAAAGCATTATATATATATATAAAAAAAAAAGCATTATATAAAGCATGCTCTACAGAAAGTCATATTAGAGGAAATGGTTATCTTAATTTTTTTAATTGATGTCCATTAAAATCCTGAAAAGGTGTGTGAATTTTAAAATGAGCATATCTGAAGCAATAGCATGCATCAAACAAATCTAGTCATGATAACTTATGCTGTGACTCTAATCAGCAAAATTATGTTTCAAGCTTTTTTATTTCTACAGAAAATATAAGTATTTTTAATTAAGGATGGAATTAACAAAGGGGTTCATTATTCTGATAGATAAATTAGAATAATTCTGATAGACTAATATACTGTTCCTTATACAGAGATGATCTGTGGCCAACAATGAAATTAAGTCATTAACTTAATTTAAAGCAGCTGCCTTCACTTATTCCATGACGAGTTAACCAGTACTTCCCTACAACAACCCTGTGGTTTACCAAAATACTGAATAGGCAGTCATAGATTGTGTGTGTATGAGCTTATGCATATTAATTTGTATGTTTGTGTATGTTGACTTAAGTGTAGCTCTCTTGCACTATTTGAAAAGAAATATTTGAAAAGTAAGGGTTTACTGAATAAGGATAAATGCAGAATAAAGTCTATTCAGATAGATGTAAAAAAATAGATGCATGTTTTATAAATACAATCTAATAACATTTTTTTTAAATTAACTTGATATGTTAACTAAAATCATTGTTTATGTGACTAAATATTTAGGACATGCTCTAAAGCTCACTAACTATCTTGGGAAGACTTCCAAAGACTTTGGTGAACTTTGGATCAGGACTTCAAAAAATACTGCATATTAAATTACATTGACCCCTCTACTCGAAGCATTTTTTTCTGTCATAATATAGGAAAAATGTACTTAGAAAAAAAATATGGGGAGTTTAAAGTGCAAGGGTCTTTCAAGAACCTTTGAATAATTTAACTTTAAAAATCCAAGATACTTATAATTAAATATTTAAGAATAAGAAGCAATATTCTAGACTATAAGCAAGTTGTAAAGATACATTAGTAAGCAGGGTACCATCTGGTCACTGCCATTAAATGTCCATTTCTTCTCTGAAAAACATGTATGCACAACTGACAACTTTTTTTTTTTTTTTTTTATTGTACATAATCACTTTAATTTCTTAAGAAAAATATCAGAATTATTGCTCCTTAATTATTAAATAACTACATAAGGTTAAATCTGTTTTTATTGCAATTTTAAGTAGAAGCTATTGTTAGAGACAACTTAAAAGCTTAAAAAAGAGCTAAAGTAATTAATATGCCAACGGTATTTGTGTTATTCCTTGTACAAGCTAACCTGCAATTTTTAGACACAGAAAACACGAGTGTATTTGACAAAAACATGAGTGTATTTGACTGCTTTTCACAAAGGGACAGGTTTATTTCCTATCAATAAAATATATGATTATTATTAATGAAGGAATGAACAGTGTTAAGAATTAATATGAACAAAAAATAGTGAGCATTGCCTAATTAAACATTACACTTCAGTTTAACGTGATATAGGAAAGAACATTAGTTATAATACAGTCATTGGTCATGTGTTGCAAAACACTAGTATTCTGAGAAACTGGGAGAATGATTAATGCCAATGTGTTTGCAAAAGGTATTCAAAATTTTTCTTTCATCCAATATACCCTGTGTTGTTTTGAAAAAGAAAAGATTATGAGGCTAAATGCTGTGTAAAAACCTATTGCCCATGCTACATTAGTAGTAGATGGTAATTGCCTCTTTTGTTAGGTGAAGTTACACAGAAAGCTAGATGAATAAGCTATTTTTATGCTATATTCATATGGATGACACAAACGTAGTTGTTCTTGGATTGATCTCTCTGCAACACTTGGTTAAATAACTAATTTTAAGTAATACTACTTGCATGCTCATCTCCGGCTGAGTGACATGACCTCATGAATCCTGAGGAGTTCATTCTGCAAAGCGTTAGTGAATAAACAAGCAGTGGAGCTCTCTGTGGCAGGCAGCGGGAAGGTTCACAGGACGATTGGAGAATTTAGTGCTTCTCTGGGACTACCCAATCCACTTTCTTGAGACAATATCTGCCTTCAAAATCTCCAAACTGTGGGTGACTGGCAGGTGAAAAGGACAGACCTCTCCGCGCTTGCCGTGTCCACCTTCTTTTCCCTAAATGCACACTACAGATTCAGCTCAGTATTCCTTCAGCTTTTCTCTATCTGTTCAGCCATGTGAAAATGGGTCAGATTTTTATATTCATAACAAGGGAGAGCCAGGAAGTCATTGGATGCACAACAGAAATTGACCTGGGATAAGTTTTCACCAGGCAGTAGTGTCAAGGGAGGCTATGCAGAGTGACCTGGACCGCATATGTCACTAATCAAATATATTTCTATCCAGGCAGCTTAAGCAAGAATTCCTTCATCTGAGGAATCACAAAGAAAACTTCTGACACTGTCATGTGAAGGAAATCTCTTGATTGTTCTATCTCCAGAAGGTCTTGGAAGGTCTTGGGTCTTTTAATTACAAAAGGTCCATGAGGAAGATGCCTGACCAAAGAGTCTCTCATGCAAGGAAATCCTCTGATGACGTAGATCTGGAAAAACACAAATGGTGAGGTGATAACGTGTAGTTGTCACAGTGAAGTTGCTAATTCATGTAGTAATGCAGCTTGAAATATTCTCCATAATCACAGCAAATTCCAGAGGTGCTTTGGTACAATCTTCTAAACTAGAGTTGTTGGCAAATAGTACTAAGCCGTGACAAAATGATGAAGATGCAGCACTAAGTCAGCCTAAACAAACAAGGCAACTTGTTGCTGTGTTCAGATTACCTCTGGGTGCACCAGATGTGCAAACTCTCACCCACCAAAGTAAAAGACTAGGCTTCCCTTTCATTAGTTGATAATTGGTTCACTTCTGAAGTGAAAAGCTTGAAAAATAAATGCAGAGTGGAGCCACAGAGAATTTAATAGCCATCAAGTGGAAATTTTCCCATGTGTTCCTATATACATCACCTTTATAGTGTGAGAACCTCTGCAATAATAGATTGTCAAATGAAAGATGAAATCTGTATTTGTAAGCTGAAAAGCACAAAGATGGGGCTTTTTCTTCATTAAAAACATGATTTGCATTATATGCCTTCCCTTGTAATTGCATGAAAATACTGTGTATTAATTTGGGACAGTCTTCTATGCTTTCTTTTACATGATAATATTTCTTCCAGTCTTACTTATGTTGCAGATCATCTGTCTGGAAATGAATCATTATAATTATAATCATATACATAACCATGTCATATTAAGTAGTTTTAACAGCGAGCAGTTCTTTAAGTTAGAAGTGTTTCAGTATCTGCATTTAACTGGAAGCTTTTCTATGATGCATACAGATGCTCTTTTGGGGAGAATGATTTATATAGAAGGTTTAATTTCTTTTCAGTACAATCCCATAACATCCTGGCTCTCATTTCCAAGACTTAGGCACAACATGAGACATTCTTGCTCTCTTGCAGGGTGAAACTGCAGATTTCCTTCCTGGTTTAGTTTCGGAAGTTAGACACAGAAACCCTGGCCTCCTGAATGCTGCTGAGCCCAAGGTACATAATTTGTAATTTAAGCAACGTTTTGTAAGTTCTAGTGTTATGCTGATAAACTTAAATCTGTACTTAGAATGGACATGCTCCAAGCAAAAGTTCATTTAAAACACAGCATTCAAAAGACTTGCATTGCTGCATGTTTAGAGCAAGAAAAATCCTTAGCAAACATTGGCATTTCTTGTTTTAGATGTGAGAAAGCCTGGGGGGACATGACTCTCACATGTCAGAGAGTGAGGAAAAGAGCACAGTCCTGGAGCAGCTTTAGCAAAAGACATAACCATAAGCTGCAAACAAACAAACAAAAAAACCCTTTTCCAACATTTTTTTCCAGCTTCTGTGTGCTTCAGAATATAAAACACAGAGGATCCTCCTTCTGCCAAGGAGTCCTTCCATCAGTCTCCTAAAATTAAGATATCCCTGTGATTTGCACAGGTTGAAGAACCTGTTTAGATTCCTTTTTACCTGACAGGATAATATATCAATAGCAGTTCTGTCAGCCTGTGCTCTACCATTAGAGCTCCAACAAAATCTGTCTGCTGCAAAAAGTTATTGCTTGTGTGTGACAAACTCTCTGTCCTCTTCATTCTTCCACCACCCAAGAATCATGCCTGTGCATACATAGGCCCTTAGTGTATGTTACACTGCAGTTGAATATATGAATATGAAGTATGCTGTATGTATTACAACAGGTATACTGTTGCATGGCAGAGGCACTTTGGGCTCTAGAAAGGCAGGAGCTCAGGTTTATTCCCACCTATAAGCAAGACAGCTTTACTAATAAATGAGATCTACACTGGCTCAATAGGGCCTGACCTCACTCCATCCCTCCCTCCTTAGCCTTGGCTGATGGGACATGTGCTCCTGCGTCAGACGAATCATTTGGAGCCTTGGGACCAGTGCGGTCAGCTCTGCCCTTGTAGTAAGTTCTTCTAATATTGACACAGCTTGCACTGGCAATGATGGGGATTGTGCCAGGATAGTTTGTAGGGACTTCCCTCGGTGCAGTAAAATGACTGGAAACCAAGTGTTTTGCTGGTCTGTCTGACTCATGTAAGCCAGTGGGCTGAAGCAATATATCACTAAAACACATTTTATACATAGATGTGACCAGTGTGAACCTCCAGTAATAAGCAGAAGAGTTCCAAGAGGAGAGGTTGTGGCTGAAACCATTTCTCATTAATACCCTAAGATAAAATCCAGGCCAGAGTTCAACCCTGCTCTTCTTTCTCCTTTATACAATCGGACTCTTCTTACTGCCCACACATCTAACAGCCTGAGACATGACACTTATGCTTTTCCCATCGGGGTTCTTGCTAGCCCACAATTGCATCCACAGACCCTCTGTAGTGTAGCTGCTATGATGGTTGTCCACATCCAAAGTCTTTAGTGCTCATCAGAGTAAATAAGGGAGGCAGAAAAGGGTGAAAAATAGGTGGAATCATTTAAAGATGAGTTAGGATTTAATTTGTATTAAGCAGTTTTGGGCATAACAAAAGTTCTCCCCGAATAGCTGTGTTATCTTAAAACTAAAAGATACTTGTGTTGCAAAATATTTTGCAGAGATTTCAGTGCTCTCTGCATATGTGCATGTACAAATGTTCCCAGAGAACCATGTGTACACACATTTATATGTATTTGGAAAAAAATACGACCTTTACTTTGGTATTATTTTTTACTTCTTGCTATTAGCAAGGATCCATCATGATAACAAAGTTAAGTAAACACAGGGTTATTTCAATCTGCAGTTTATTAAAAAGAGAAATCATGCATAGTCAAACTGGTATTCTTAATGAGTGACAGGGAATTTGCTGGTTTGACTTGTCAGGTACTATTTTCTTACAAAGCTGATTGACAATCTTTTGGTTCCTATTTACTTAAGTACTAGCTGTCTACTTGAGACTAAACAAAGCATAATCCCTCAAGAAACCTGAGATGCATATATTAAAGTCAGATGTGATGTAAAATGGAGAGTTTCTGTTATTCTTGGCTCTTAAGTATGAGATTATGGTAATTTCTATCGGCATTCTCAATGCCTGTCCTTTTGTAGCAAAAGAGAACAGGCCTCGGCTCTGTTTCTGTTCCATTAGCGACAGGATGATTTGACCACTTTAATGCAGCTCAGACGTTTTCTGTCTCAGTTATGACTTTTCCTGTTCTCAAGAGACAGATGAAACTTGTGGTGGGTTTTTGAAACCGAAGTGCCGCATTATGTATCAAAGCACGTTGGTGTGAACACAGAAGTCAGTATCACTCCCCAATGGCCAACATCTCCCTTGCCTTAATGGCTAGCACTAAGAAAGAGGATGCTGAAACCCTGCTAATGGCTGGAAGTCCAGCTAAATTTAGCAGATTCCTAAGAGAGGTTCAGAAATCGCTGGCTGGAGCAACACACTGAACTGTGCACAGTCATCATGCTCTAGTGTCCCACAGTTTGTGAAAGATTCCTATAAATACGAGTGAAGAAGAAAAAGACTTTTACCTGAAATTCCAAACTCTACTAAGACGAAGAAAGATCCAAAGAGTAAATCACAATGCTATTAGCATAATTATAAAAATAACTTAAGTAATTGCTCAAACTCAAGTACATGACTAGACCAGCTGAAGTAATTGTTGTAGCTAAGGGATTAAAAAAATTGCTATTCTTTGCTATCAGCCTAGCAAAAAGCAAGAAGTAGAAACAAAAATGATAAACATTGATTTGCATGCTATGTCAAAGGATGTTGGATTCGCTCTATCTGTGCTACAAAAATGTGGAATTAGGGAATGCGATAACATGTTCACAAAAGAGAGAATAGGTCTTGTAATTTGAATTTCCATTTAGCATAGAAAATTAGAGCAAACAGAATGAGAACAAAATTAAGCTTTTCTTCTTACCTAGAAGGAAATGATATAAACAACAGGAGAAGGATGTGTAATTTCTTTGCCAGGCGTGAGATTCTTGTTACATATGCCGGAGATGTCTGAGTAACAATATTGTTTCTATTTTCATAGGCATCATTAAGCAGAGAATCTATAATTTGCCTGGAATACACATTTCCTGAGTCATAGTCACCATTCACTTGACTTATAAATCTTCAAATTTCAGAAATTTCATTCATTATAAATGCTAATATTTTCTAGTACTTAGTAATGTTTTGCAAGATAAATATTGCAGAAAGATGTTGTTCTTTCCTCTAAATGATCAACTAATAAAATTGGATCCTGGATTGTACATAAGGTTAGTTTTCAAATTGACTAAAAAAATGGCACTCGTGTCAGCAGATAATAAGTAGTTTATAACACATACTCAAGAAGTTTACCACACTATTATCTCACCCAGAGGAGCATGTAATATATTCCATGCTCCCCAAGCAGCTCGTCATCCACGCCAAGAGAGAAAATACAACACTCACCTCCCTTAGGGACTTACAATATTTTCAAATTATGAAAATTACGTGATGGTAAATGTATTTGCACGCTGAAAAATATTGCTGTTTTTTACTAGTGACCAAGCCCTTACTCTTAAGTAGGGCAATTATGTGGTCAGTGATGAAATACTAACCACATCCTCGGTGTGCATTTAGCAGCTAATATGAGCACTGCATTACTGCTTTGTGCATTTTAAAGGTACTGTCATTGTTGCATGCTGTATCGTGCTATTGTCACTGTGCAGGGTTGAAAACAACCACAGTGCAACTTTATGTCAAAACTGACTGAGTTACTTATATTTCCTATGTGTATGTGCTGCCCTCCCAGAAAACCTCCTTTCTCACAGTGGATGTTGCTGATTGTGACTTATCAGTTGGCTGAATAAAATGATGTTACTTTAAATGGCTAGAAGAACAAAATACATTTATACAGTTTAATGCCTATGAGAACATGTTAACTCTTCTGACTGTTTCTGCAAAGTCTGTGTAAGGTCTCTGTTAATAGGTTGATTCAGCTCAGAGGGACATGATTTTTTTCTTTCATGACTGTATATAATACTTTGCCCTGCAGTTCAAGATACATTGTCCCCTGGCTCACAACAAGTGATGAATTACACAATGTAGTGCTGCCAATTTTCCAGCACACAAAAGATGAGAGATATAAACAATCCTTTCCTCATAACAGCAGCATGAGCTAAGCCAGACTCACCAAAGCTGAAGAACCTGCACAGTAACAGAGTTAAATCATTTTATAGGCTATGAGACACTGTCTCCTTAGGGTCCCATATTTGAAAATCTGGGTATAAAAATGAAAAATTCGTTTAGTATATCCCTAACCAACCAAAGCTACACATAGGTAACATTAAACTATATATATATGAGCATGTATGTATCTCTATGTAAATATATACACACATTGTCATTATTAACTCCACAAAGGAGGATAACTCTAGGCCACAAATTCTTTAGCTCTGATGTACCTGCTCACAGTGAGTACTTTTTTTTTCTTTTTTTTTTCTTTTTTTTATTGTAGCTTTAAATTTCAGCAGTTCTGTACCTTATATCAGGAAGATGTCTTTTTGACAGCCTTCTTTGACTCCAAATTTGAGATCTGCTAAAATCTCTAAGAAAATCTTAGGAGTGTTTTCCTTTCTCTCAGAGCCTTATTTCTATATATTATTTCAAAGGGCGATTTACCAAAATTATTTTTTAGTCATAATCTTTTTCTTAGGGCCAGACTTTAAGAAATGGGCTGGTTAGTGGCTTCAGGACTCCTTTGCGAGCACTCTGCTTTTGCCACTGCTCTCTTCAACACCTGCAAAACTCCCTCAGCTATGGAGTCAAAAATTCAAATTACCCTGTAAGTGAAGATATTCAGGAAAAAGACATATTGTAGATCTGTAGGGGAAGAGCTACAGATAAGTCCAAATATGCAAAAACACAGAAATGCTGATACCTGCACATGCAAATCTTGAAGAAGACTTGATGCCTCCTGAGGCTTCCTCTCACTACCTTTACTGTGTGGTTTTCTGAGTAGTAAATATGCTCTTTCACTATGCTTGAATATTAATGGTTATGTATCTACGTAAAGTTATAAACCTCCCTGAAAGTAATGTTATTGGGCACCACAGTACTATCCAGGATTTCCTCTGCATGCTTAGCAGCGCTGAAATCTTCATTAAAAATAGGATCTCTCATGAGGCAAAGAAGAAAAAAACATGAATCACAAGTCAGAATGAAGCTGTGTTTATGTAGTGAGCTAAAAAAGAAAAAAGGACAGAAACTGGTAAGGAGTTTTGAAGAACAAGCCATGCTATTGCTGACTACTAGGAAGCAATAATTTTGGGCTGTGATGTTTTGGTTATCTGGAAAGGAGATTGCAGAAAAAGGATTTGAAAGAACAGATTGCAGCAGGTGTGAGATGAATTGATTATCCATGCAGGAGAAAGAAGTGACCACAGAGGTGTGAATGATAGAACTTAGTCAGAAATCAGTTCAGCGCTGAGAGAGCAGGCAACAAGAGTTGAAAATAACATGAAAGCAAATATCTTCCTGGCAAAGGACAATCAAAGAGTAAATGACTAGAGAAAATGAAGAAAAAAAAAAGAATAACTATGTAAGTTATTTCATTTTAAGCAAAACACAATGATTGATTCTATCAAAAGCCTGAATCATAATTGAGGTTGCATTGCAATGAGAAAGAGATAAGATATTGTATCAATGAGTAATTAAGTAAACTCTGTTAGGAAACTAGGATTTGAACATATTTGCCTTTCTTACATGCAAATTTTCATTATCACTAGTGGATATCCTTTGGTAACTCAGTTTAGTGGAAAACAATAATATTGTCTAGGATATTTTGATTAAGATTAAAAGAAGACAGCAGAATAAGGGCCTGAACGACACCAGCTGAGAGGAGAAATGAGAGGAATCTCTTTGCCAAGAGATTTGCATCCCAGATTTCCCATGTGAGCAAAGCTGCTTTAGCTAAGTCTTGTTTGCAGCTTGTCTGCATGCTCAGGACTCAGATCTGTTTATACCAGAGAGGTGATTAATAACACTACCCGCCTGAAATCCTGAATGTGCAAGGTAGCAAATGATGCCCAAGTATTAAGGTTTGATACTATCCCTGCACTCTGTAATCTCCAGGAAATTTGTCTGCGTGTGAGCTATTAAACTGACGAGGAGTTGTGCATGAGCACAAGTGCTGACCCACAGTCATCGACACCTACTTCCTGCTGATACCAGGTTGATTCTAGGGCTGTCCTCTCCCAGGTGAGGCTGAGACTTGTGTGTGGGGTAGCTGTGCCCAGGGGCTTTTCTGAACAGGCAATCTGGATGAGGCTGCAGGATCAGTGCTGTCTCTGCTGTCTCTGCTGCCCTCCAGGACTGAGGACTGGCCACAGGAGAAAGGACGGAGACTGAAAATTTCCCTCCCCTTCTGTACCTGTTCAAATAAGCATGATTCATTTACTCGTGGTGATGAAGTTTTGTATGCATGGACAGCTGCAAACAACTACTTCCCAAAACTGAAGCCACTAAACCGTGTAATGGAATTAAATTTGCTTAGAGTTAGAACACATCTGGAAAAATAACTAGTTTCAGAATATTAATTCTAATAACTTGGTGCATAAATAAAATCCTTACACAGTTTTTTTACACTTTTTGTAAGGCAAAAAATATGAAGATCAGTATCTTTCAACCTTTTACGTGCTCATGATGAATACTCTTCCAAGGCAATAAAAGTGGCTCATGAAAGCATTAGTAAAACTGAGGTCAGAGACAGTATTGTCCACAGAGACCTGGGAAAATAGCATCAATGTCATTATAAATAATAGATAATATTCTAGAAGTTCTTGATTTTCTTCTAGTAAATGTTTTAAAATTTCATATTTCGTTACAACACTTAAAAAAATATTTTATTTCAGTAAATTTAATTTCTAAAACCTTCCATGTAAAAAGACTCAAAATAACTATCCTCCTTGAGATTCACACGCATTCACTTTTCTCATTGTATGTATGAAGCTAAAGAAATAAGCTTTTGTTTATAATCAATGATGACATAGGAATATATTATAACCACCTTTCTGAACTTCCTTTGCCAGAACTTCCACATGTCCGAGGGGGTTTTGGATGAGAAAAGAAAGAAAATACATGTCAAAACTCAGCTCTGTAACTATCTCTGCCCATAACTCTAACACAGCACTAGCAATAAACAAGTCTGTAATCAGCCAAGATTCTCCCTTAATTTTCAGCAAAAACATGATCATGTTTGTTTACATGTTCAAGTATTTTTGGTGCATCTCTTGTTTTATTGGCAGTTCTGAAAAGGGCACATTCTTTACCACTGATACACTCTTGGATCCTGCCACAAAATGCATCAGACTGTACAGGATATGGTGTTATCTACTTTCTAACATAGACAGTAAATTAACTGCTTTCAGCTGCAGGATGGACAGCTAAATTGTATGTTTTCATATAGTTTTCTTTAATTGGCCATGTTTCTTGATACCTACCTTTTCTGATATTGGTCTTATATCAGATGTGTCAAGAATAATTCTATCATATCAGCAGAGGAAATTATAGATGGTGAAGATATGACACTCCATCAGTGGCAGGCACTTTTCAAACTAATGTCCTCTAGTGTATATTACATGCACTCACAAGCACTCAATTCATGGTTTAACAGATGTATTTCATCCTATGAAAAAAAAAAAAGAAAGATTTGCAGCTTTTTAAAAGGTGCTAGCAATTGCTTTGAACCTTAGAAGGGCCTAAAACAATTGTATTCTGAAGTGTAATATATTTAGGAATGCAGAGAAAAGATGAGAGCACAGTACGGGGTGTTGTGGATGCTTTTTTATGGCTTTTATATTCTATAGAATCGAATCGAATTCCCCATAACAGAGAGTTTCAATATATACCTGAAGCCGTGCAAACAGAAGATCATAAATGCACAGAGTATAATTTGGGAAAATTATCCATTCAATCAAAATTAATAAGTAAGGCAATCTAATAGTGTGAAGAATCCCAAATACACTCATTCCCCAAAGAGTGATATTTTCAGGGCATATCTCCTAGCTATTAGCTTACTGAAGGAAATCAAATAATAATAATATATACTCTAATATAAAGTAGACTTTTATATTGATGTCTATCTAGGAATTTCTAAATTTCAGTGAAAGATTCTTCTTACTCCTATAATTCATAATGTAGCTTGTCATGAAAATATCACCTGTCATGAAAAGTACTGGGATGGAGTAGAGTCCTGTGACATTAGTACCTGGTGCTATATAAAATTCTTTGTCCTGCTCTTCCATAACATGTCCATATAAAGGTTTATTACAATACTGTACCATTCTGTCTACAGAGCTGAAAGTTTTAAAACAAAAATTGCAACTGTTTGTCATGCCAGAAATGTTATTGCTGCAAAATTCAAGTAAGCAGAAGTGCTATTGCAGTTACATAGAGTAGGAAGACCTGTTAGTACTGTTGTTACTGGTAATTATTTTTGTGTGAAAAAGTGTTTCTTGCATTACCGTGTATGATGGTGTTTTGTTACTTGGTTTACAAGGGTATTCTAACTGAAGGACAGACAGCTGTATTTTGTGGCAGAAAATAGGTGTATCATGGACAAGTTTTTACATGTAACGTACTGAAATTTTCTTGGACATGCCCAGGAGTTACACATTGTTTTGTAAGGACCAGTCCCCTTGTACCAGAGTGAGAGGATAGAAAAATGTCTTAGAGCCCAAGGCAAGAACTCCATATACCAGCAATGTGCACAGTTGCTGAATGAATGTTTAAGAAGATTTTATACAAGGTCATTGAACATGTGTGTATTTTAGAGTGCATTCAGACTCATTCTATTTTAATATTATTATCTGTATCTCTTATTAATATTCTTTCATTCTTCTTTCTGCATTCTCATATATTATTTTATATTCATGACAATATAAAGTTGCAATTTTCTTCAAATTCATTTTGTCTATGGTTTCTGGCGTTTGTGTCCTACAGTGACAAGCACACCTGCTCCTGCTTTATAGGTGAATCTTTCTATACTTACTTTCCATTTACTTTTTCCATTGACTTCTGACAAAACTGTGAGATGCTTTCTTATTGGTTACCTCTTACATCACAGTATTGAGATGAGAAACACTTCCTTGTCCTGTATGCCCCCTAAAATATGAATTATTCAACCACTATAAAAACATCATCTGTGTTTTTAGTTCACAGTACATTAAATGCTGTGGTGACACCTATCAATTAACTATTGTGCTCTCCTCCAAACTGTAAATGAACTAGATTTCAGCTACAGACAGAGCTGCAGACAGCAATCTTGAGTATGCTGCTTCTGTACAATAGCACAAAAAAAAACATCATTAAGTACATCTCCGAAAACAAAACAAAACAAATCAAAACAGAACAAAACAAAAAACAAGATGGGCAGAGTGACTCTTCCATAAAAATAAAACTATAAAAGACATTTGTTGTTTGATGCAAAGTCCTTTAAGCCTCTGCACTGATTGTCATTAGTCTTGGCAAGTACATTGGACCACATTAGATAACCTCATTAGCCAAGCGCAGTTTACCTCAAGTAACAGATGCTCTTTGGAAGGTTAAAACCGATAATCACCTTTTGATTGCAAGATGGATGTTGAGAATAAAGGTATGTGATCTCCCTCAGCTCAAAGGCTGCTGCTGTTTGGTTTTGCATGGCTTTTGTTTTATTCTTCTGAAAGTAAAAAGCCAAAAGTTGGCAAAGAACGTGGGAATTTAAAATTAATAATGCCTTGTCTTCTCAAAATATTTCAGTAGATTTTGTAACCTTGCACTTGATAGCTCATAAAAACAATAATAATTTTAATGCCAAAGTACAAAGAAAAAGAAAACAGCCCAAGGTAATAGTTTTCCGAAGCTACAGATACTGTAGATGCTGCAATACATGGAAAAAAAATAAAAAGAGATTGTTTTTGGCGGATCATGGTGGGTAGTGATTAATTTCAGGAAGAAAGGGGCAGATGTCAGACATTCACCAGCATTCAACACAAGCTAACAGCATTAAGAAAAACAAGATGCTTACATTGCCCCAGGATGGATCATCTTTCAAGCAAATGTGATAAGCTTGATCAAATCGTCATTTGTCTTTAAAACGTCTTCGGTGATGAATAGCATAATTTTTCTCTCCTTCAGTCCTTTCGCGCTTCTTAGAACATGTTGATTTTCTGAAATGAAAGAAAGAGCATCTGAATACAATCTGTCATGTATGGATTGTACAATCAGAAGGCAAAACGCTTTTATTCATGTAAATATTTTTGCAATTTCTTGTATCCTTTGATATATATCCACTAGACAGACTTATTGGCTTTACTTCATCTGCTGAATTATGAAAGTGTCCTCAGAGATCCACAGTAATATAATATTGCTTCCTGTATTTCTGCATTAAACCTCAACTATCTTACAGTAGGAGGTCAGGTCCGTGTCAGGATAAATGTACACAATTTTATGGGTGCTTGTTATACCTCTTTGGAAGGGAACTTAATTTTCATACCTAGACGAAGAGTTCTTTGTGGTTGGTGTCCTCTACTCTCAAGGCCATTAACAAGCATTTATACACAAGAAACACAAGAATGTTTGCTGTTTTATTCCTCTGCAGTGAATATTTCATCGCCACATACTGCATGATGAAGGTAAAAGGTGAGATGTTTATAGTCTTGTTTGGTGTTGGAAAGATCTACAATTTTGAAGTTATGGGAATAATGAGTTTAAGATTTAGTTCTAATGTTCCATATGTTTAGCTGGACAATACCCAATTTTGGACAAATAATAAAAAAATCAGGCCTAAATTCTCCTTGGCTATGGCTAAATGCTGTTGGGGAACGCTACTGGTAATCTCTATGGATAGAATGGGTCCCCACATGGTTCAGGCTCAGACTGGCAAGCACGTTAGTGGTGGTATTGGCCTCACAGGGATTCCTTGGGCTTAGTGTGGGCCAGTGAAAGCAGGGGAAGCTGAGACAGGGAAGACGTCTGGACTAGCTGCCTTACTGTGCATCGACCTTTGCAGCAGCACCCCTTCCTAGAGATCAGACCGAGATGCCAGCCTGGTGAGAACAGGCTTGATGCCATGGCCATGAGATAGGAAATGAAGATATTCTGGTACTGTTATCGTTAGCACAGTGGGGAGACAGGCAAATGAGCTGTGTTTCCTGCATCTCAGCAGGTGTGGAGCTGCACCAGGCACCATTCTGGGCTTCATCCTTTCTTTTTACTTTTTTTTTTTTTTTTTTTTTTTTTCCCCTTTGACTGTGAAATTAGCCATTGACTTTTGGAGGGGTACGTGTGGGTCCAAGCTGCTAGACACTGAAGCAAGTTCATATAAGAATGTTGAAGCAGAGCTTCAACAGTGTATAGCAGTAGTATCAATTCAGAGAAAGAGCACAATAAGTGAATAGGATTCTCAGTCTTCACTTCATATGAGCTTGCGCTTTTGTCCCAGCCTTTCAGAGACTTCTTGGTTGAATGATCTTTCACTATAACAGCTACTAACTTTTCCTATACTTCACAGTCTGATGCAAGAGGCAAGTAGCAATGCTTATGAATTAGTTTTATGAACTCACCTACAATACGACTCCTCTTGTGGCATTGGCTTTTACCACTTGTAGTTCACTCTGTTTCCAAATGAAATAACCAAAACTGTGAAAAGTGTCTTGAAGAAAAGTTCAACCGTTAGCCTTCAAAACTGCCATTCTCATAGCAGGAAACTTCTGCAGCAGGATGTATACATTTGTGGCAGGCATTACTTACAATACAGAATAAAGCAGTTCTAATAAACATTGGAAATAATCACAGTAAGGCTAAGCAACATGAACACATCAGTCAGCAAACTCCCCAGATAAAAGGCTAAGAACACTTGTAGAAGAAATTTAAAATTTGTGCTGATTTTTTTTTTTTTTTTTCAACTGTATTAAGCAATATAGGCTGCAGGACACCAGAGGAATGACTTTGCTGAAACATTGCTAAATGCCCTCTGAGAGCTATACTGTTGAGATAATCTCTGCGGTTAGGAACAAACCAGATTATGAAGGTCCTGTCAACTAGAAAGATTATACTGATTCATCCAGTGGCATCAAGTCAATTCCCACTCACAGAAAAATCAAACACTGATTTAAGAGTAGGCCTATTGCCCGTTCTTATTAAAGTGTCCAGGGATTACTGTAGTTTACTGTAAGTGTTAGCCAAAAAACATCTTCGATCTTCTAATTCACAGTAAACAAAATCCCTTTTTAAACAGTTGCAGTTCTTTGCTAGCTGGCAGACTATGGAAATTACCCTTCTTTGACCAAACTGAGATTTCTTTTCTCACAGGGTTTAGCATGTTTTTAGTGAAAGAGTAGAACATTTTCCCACAAGTTCCATGTTTATTGCATCAGGCAGAGAGCAAGCTTCACACATGATCCTGCCCATAACACACATCTGGAAATCCAGAAATAAGTTCATATATCATGTAACACTTGCTGATTACCTTCACTGTGGAGCTGTAAGGAGCCACACCGAGACCTCATTAAATCCATCTGTTCTTCCTTCTATGTGTCTCCCACCTCATTTGTGTACTTTTCCAAGTTTTGTCACCTGGGATCATCCAAAACTAATGTTATATCCATCCAACCTATTTACTCCTCCCATATGCTTGCAATCTATGGGAAATTTAGCTTTCATTATTGGCAGGATTTATGAGTTGGGATTAGGCTGTCTTTGTAGGAAAGACTAGGTGACTACTTTTGTGGCAACATACTGTAAGGAGTTTTGTGAGGGAATAAAACACTAAAAGTCACCCTAAGAATTTTGGAAGAGGAGATCAAAATTCCTTGGAAACAATTCCATAAAACTACTGGAACTGATGCTATTTTTAGGATCTAGTTTTGTGAAGATCTTTGAGAAATGCACTGGCAATCACTGCAGTGTCTATGGCCATTTTCATTTTGCAAAAGTGAACAGAAACATAGTCTTTTCTATCACAGGAAGGCAGTCTAACTTCCTTATGGTTTATCAGATACAGGTGCTTATCTGCATTGCCTTCAGCATCCTAACCACCAAGTCTTCTTCAGGTCCAAATTTGGTGAGCATGATCTGAGACATACATATCATATTGGGATGTCCTTTTTTATTTTTTAATCCTAATGTCCTAATGTAGCATAAACAGGAGTTAAGTATCTTGCTTGTCAGCATTGCCAAAGATTTAGAAAGCTGTTGGCTTGCTGAGAAGAAAAATGGAAAGCAATAAGGAAATTAGATGACTGGAATTTAGGAGAGCAGGGAACTCCAGCAGCTTTGTTTGGCCCTCCTCTGAGGAGACTCTGGGGTACAGATTTCAAAGTGGTGATATTGCATGTTTGTTTTCTCATGGACATTAGTCTCATTGAAAAGCAATTCACAAACAAGTCTATACTATAAATGAGTTTTGGAGCTCCAAATCATATTGATCTTGTAACTTTAAGTGAACTCAGAGTACCCACATTTATTCTCAGAAGAAGAAAACTAGGCAAAGCTTGGTCACAGGGCAGATAGATAGATCATTTCTCCTGATGGCTGAAAAGGAAGGGTCTGGAGGAGACGAACAGGACAGAAGCTCTTGACTCATGCTGGGAAGAAGGAGAGGTTTATTTACTGGGAGATCCCTGCAGGACCTAATCAGCAGGCTCTACCTGCCCGCTCATATCATGCTTTGTTCTCCCGGTTTGAAATGGTTTACACAGACCTTATTGTGTTTCCTTTCTCCCACTACCATCCCTTTCCTTGCCATGTGGAACAGAAAACAAGAACAGCCAAGTGTCCTACCCCAGCTGCCCTTCATCCTTCCGACTGGCAACATGTAGCTGTTGGTCAGCAACATTTTTTACTGGCAAACCATTTGGCCCTAGCCATGTGTAGTGTCCATGTGAGGGCTGCTGATGCAACCCAACTCTGCGCACAGGAAAGGAAAAAAAAGGCAAAAAGGTCTGAGAGGAAAGAATGAGAGTACCCATGGGTGGTGGACTGAGTTGCACCGAATGTGTATGTATGCGGACACCTGGCATGCACATGCCTTCAGTCTGAAAGCCCAAATCATCCTGAAAATGAGGGTCATCATGACACTTGGGATGCTTGGTCCTTGCTATCCCATCTGGAACATAAGAATGGAACATGAAGGTGCACAGCATGGTTCTTTTATGCAGAGGGGGAGGAGAATATTGAGGTCCAGTCACATGGGCACCATTGCTTTGCAAGCATGTCAGTTACCCTAGATTGTCCTCCCAGGATAGTTATTATAGACTATATATATACACAGGATGAAACCACCTTTCCCTTTTCCATTAGACCCCAGCATTTCCATTAGAATCCATCACGATGCTTTTGGTTAACTAGTAACTAATCCCAAAGTCAAAAAATTGTGCATCTGGCAGGCACTATGGTTTAATAAACAAACACAGAATGATCAAAAAGAGAAATAAATTTTACCTTATTAGGACTTATAAAGGAGGCAGTGGTAGGAACCATGATATGATAATATCATGTAAACGGGAAAGACAAAAAGGACTGGATGATGTTAAGATACAAAAAGAGGCTCCAAGATGGCAAAGCTTTTTCTTGAACAGCCTTTAACTTTCTTCATAGAGAGAAAAAATTACCAAGTGTACCAGACCAGATTCAATTTCAAGATCCACAAAACATGTAGATGTAGGGTCATTTGCACCAGCTTGTTCAGTCTTCTACTCTTATGGCTAAGGTGGTAAGAAAGCCTCAGAAGACTTTAAAAATACCTGGTCCTTTTTTTGGAAAGAAGGTCTGAGATTAAATCTCCAGTTCTTGTTCCTTATCTAGAAATAAAGGAGCCCAGTCCATGTAAAGTAATTGTATGGGGACTGAGGAAGATGCAGATTGTGAAACCCTCTGCCAGGACAGTTGTTCTTGGAAAGATTGGTGTCAAAACCACATACCTCCAACCTCCTGCAATTGCTGACAAAGTTTGGTGCTCTGTCCTGGCTTTGGGTATAGACTCTTGCAACCTGAGAGATTCTCAGAGACCCTGCAAGAGTAAGAGTGATAGATTAAGACCATCATGAAAACATTCTGTAACATCCATCTTTAAAAATGTACCAACCACAGCAACGAAGTGTTTGGCAATACATACCGATGATGCACAATGATATAGATGAAAAGAAGACAATATTAAGGATGGAGAGTGTATACGTACAAGAAAAAAAAAAAAAAGATTATGAATGTGTTTTTTATTAGCCCACTGAAAATGAGGTTTAGTTGTGCTAAAGCGTAACTCTGTGTCCATGTTTGGATGCTGAATCAATGCCATCTAGTGGTGGTAATTTCGATGGCATGGTCATGGCATAAACAACAACTTTAAAATCATCAAAATTGTATCTAAAGAATAGGACAACTCCTTGATATCTTTCATGCCCTTGTCTAAATAGCTTAAATTTTCCTCCAGGGTGAAAAGCTAAAAGCCACTGACGAATAATGATGGCAAGAAATGTGCTAATTCAGAAATGGTTAAGTTTCCATTAGTGCAAATGGTTGTATTCATCACAGCTATGGATCATCAATATATATACAATATACATCAATATATACAATATACATCAATAGAAAAATTCTTTTCTACTGCAGGTGAAAATGTATCTAACATTCTTAATTTTAAAATAATTTCTTTATTTCAGTATGAGCTAAAGAGATAGAAACACCAGCCTGACCAGCATTAACTGCCTATATGAGTTTGTCTAACAAAAAGTTATTTCCTCCCATAATAGACCTGACAGGAAACTGCATTTTATTGCCTTATAATTATTACCATCGAGTTCCCAGGTGTTTTGTCATCACAGATGGTCCTTCAACAACAAATTCTTCTATGTCAACAAGAGCTAACAAGAACAAGAGTTAACAAGCAGGATTCATTTCAAGCTTCACAGGAAAACAAAAGTCCTGAGCCCCCTGCAGTCATACATATGAAAAATAATCTACTTTGGTGGTCTATTGTTTGCTTTCAGGGTATTGGCAGGAGCGAAATGTCAGATACAAATGCAGTCTTATCTCATTACCCCTAAAAGTTGACAGTGGTAGTGGATATATATGAGAAGACATGCTCATTTATATCATAAACATAGCTGTGAAACACTGTTCTTTATACGTACATGACAGGAGTGCATCCTGCAGATCAACTGATCATTTCTTTAATGTATTTCTGACTCACAAATTTATAGTTCAGTAGATACCTTCACAAGTGTTTCTGCATTCTGTTCAGTAACAAGCATCAAAATGCAGCATTCAAACAGATAAGCTCTTGGTTTAGTTTCTTCCGCACATCAGCACAGGTCTGCAGTTGACTTTACATTAGGGACAGAGGGCAAGAGCTGGATGGTTCTGCTAAAATGTGAAATGTTGTCATGCTGAGTACTAAAACTCAGTAGGGACTGAATGCTTGAGACAGAACTAAATGGGATAATAGCAAATAATGTGTCAAAGAATGTGTCAAAACAGCCCTGGAAATATTACAGAGGGACGCGTCCTCACTTTGCATTTATGAGACTGTCGTTTTTCATGTTGGCCTCTTTTTATGTTTACTCTTTTTCTTTTTCCCCTGTGGGTTCTATGAGGCTCTTCAAATGTGTATTTTTACAGAGATACAAACACAACCTTAACTTGTAAACAGTGCTGGCATAGGAGACCAAGCTGAAGGCTGATTGCTGCTATGAGGTACTAGGAACATTTTTTTTAGCTTGTGAAAAAGGCCTGTGGGACTTTATTAAAGAAAAAAGAGACAGTGAAGATAGAGTTCCTTGCACCTGCAAAGCTCTGATACACTTTTACAAACCGAAAAAGTGAAAATTTAGGAAATTTTGTTTTACTCTAATCTGTCTAGTAGAAAGGAAATAAATAGCTGCAACTGGTACCTGTACATGATATGCTTCCTATGATAGACTGAGATGATATACAATTCTTGCTTTATTTCCAAAGTGTTGTGGTTCATATTATTTCTTATAGTACTTTAAAGAATTAACAACTGTTGTGGTGTGCCATTGAAGACAATAACCAGCAAATGATGAGCAAAGTATCGTTGGGCCTATAAAATCTTTTCTGCATATCCCCACAACTACATCAGGCAGGGATTCAAAAGATAGAAGCTAGCATTAATACTAAGCACTTTACTTTTCCTGGGCATACAGTCACATATTTCACAGCTGCTCTGGATGCTTTGGAATTATTTCAGAGAAAGTTTTGAACTTTGGGAGTGAGTCTTCCAGGGTGTTGTCTTAAGAATGTGGTACAAACATGCTAGCGGAAGCTATTTGTGAGGACTATAGCTGTTAGTACTCTTTCTTGCATATGTTTTCCAGCAATTGTTTTAATACCCCGACTTCACCACAGCAGCCTCTGCTTTTTAAATATTGAGAGTCTAAGAACTGACAGATATTTTTCTCCAGGTCTCTAAGGCTGTTTTAAGTTTAGCCTGGGCTCTATGTTAAACTTGCCAGACATCCAGTTGAAACTCAAGGGAGGGTTTTTGTGAAGGGCTTGGGGTGAGCTTGCCACATGCTCTGGGCTTGGCCGTCATCCTCTGTGCACTCTGCCTTGCAGCGACTGCCAATGCCCAGCACTGACTAGACGGGCCCTGCCTTTGCCCGCGGCTGGGGCTAGCTGCGAAAGCCTTATGTTGTCCCAAGCCGCCTCTTCAGAGACCATGAGTAAAAGACTCTCACTTGAGAAAATGTATTTCTCATTATTCATCAGAAACTGCCATACGTGTTGCCATCACATCTGTACATCTACCAAGCCACTGGAGTTGAAACTCTGCCTTGGCCTGGGTATGTCCTCTTTTCAACACATTAAGCCCCGACATCATCTGGAGTACACCCGACCGTGAAACCAAACCCCACCGGGCCTTGAAGGTCGGCTGCTCTGACATTATCAGGTCACCCTCCAGGGCTTCACAGAGTGGCAATGAGCTGTCTGCTTGCAAGGGAGCCTGAGACCAGGGCATTTTTACCAGGGCTGCCTTCTGGCAGTCCTAGACAGCTTCATTTTTGTAGATGGTAGCAAAGTACTCAGGCAGTTCAGAAATAAACAAACTTGTCTCTGCTAAGGTCCCAGGTGACAACTGACAGCTGAAAGTTTCTGGGCTTTGAGGAAAAGCTGCCCTCTCCCTTTCCAAGCTTCACACTGAGATTTGGTCATAATTTCAGCAGAGAAACTGGAGGATGCTGATATCCACCCTCAGTCATTGACAGCTATTATGGTGTAATTGGTTAAATAGTCTTGGCTTCTTTTAAATATGTTTGAAAATACTTTTAATTATAAAATCCAATGGACTATCCTTCATGCTTTATTAAGGAGCAAGCACTATTGCTATTGCTATTATGAAGAGTATTTTTACTGATGAAAGAAAATGAATGTCAAATAAAGGAATAACAACATTACACTTGTTCTCTTCCTCCTGTGAGTGAATGTGGTATTAGAGCTGCGCTTCCACTTCCAGAGTCCTTTTGGTAGGTATGCATTGCAGGAAGCTCACTGCAAATCTTCAAAAAGTTACATAATAAAGATATTATAGGGTTGCAGTTGTGCCCTACTTAGACACTGGGTACTCAGAGGTGTTTTTCTGATCTTCTTCTCCTAATGTCCTTGTGTTTAACACTTGTCTGTTTAAGGAAAGTCCAAAGAAAAATGCAGAATTCCTGCATCTTTAGATAATTAGTCTGAATCTAGGATAGTTTTGGTCAAATTAATATTTGCTATGTGACTATAGGTTAGTATCATTTGCAACTACTAACGCTGTGATAGGACAGCCTCCTTTCATGACAGCAAATCAACGCACCTTTGCCAATGGACCAAAACTCAGTCACTCACCTAGACAAAACTTTCCCCTTTTGCTTTCAGCCACTGTTCCAAACTTGCCTTTCTTGACAGGTAGGTTGGAAGATGTAACTGTTTTCAATCCAAATATTACATAACTTGAAGGATCTAGTGGGTAATGGGGTATCAACAATGCAGAATATCCCGCATCTAGGTCACAGCTTAATGAACAGTATTTTGAAGCCAAAGTCAACTGTACGTGCAGCAGTGTTTCTTTTCACTCTCTCTAGTATTAATTGATGTAACTTATCAGGTGGGAGATAGGAATACTTCAACAAAAGATAACAGTAAAAATGCATTTACAAAATATCCCCCCTTTCACCAAAGGGCTCCTGCAGCAGTAGAATCTCCTTTCATTTAAAATCCCCTTGGCTTTGTTGCATTTAGCATCCACAAGATGCTGAGATTTAAAAGCTGCCTGGAGACTGGCAGGCAACTCTAGAAAAGGAACATTAAATAGATGTAATCTGCTCCTGACACAAGGTGAGGTAAGTCAAATCTCTTTTGCTGCCAGATAAGTGATTTTTCTTTTGGCAGCACTGCAGCTGATATCACATTTCTGATTAGATGCACAAAGAGACTGCAGTCCATGTTTCTTGGAATAATAGCTGTGCATGAATATGTGTGTGTATATGCGATATTGATAATGTAAACAGGTTTTCTTTCTTTCTTTCTTGGACACGTTTGTAACAAAGCCTCCATTATTTTTACAGCAACTTATCTTCCAATAAATATTCTCTTAAATGGTGTATTTGGCCTAGTTTCTTACACTAGACATCTTCTGACCTATATTTCTTATGAAATACAAATATGTTTGTATTTCTGATTTCAGGAAAGATCTTTTCAGAAGTTCTTCATCAGTCAGCTCTTAGTTTTATTTGAAAAGAAATCCTGCATCTTTTGGAGAGGAATAACAGCCACATCCCCTGAATGATATTCATAGAGGATTTAGAGCAGCTCGATCAGTGCAATCACTTATTGCAGAGAGGACCTGTTTTGTATGTGTGGATAGTTTCCAAAAATGAAATTGCATTTCATGGATTGCATACTTAAAGTAACCATCCTGCGCCCAGATCAGACTCTCTCTGCTCCCTCTGTACAACCACAGGGTCTGTCTCAGCTCAGCACAGACTCTGAGATGATAAAGAACAAAAACTGTTGCAAGTCAACTGCATTGGGGCTTGACCGTCCACACTCGTGTCACAGACTAAAACCTGGGGCTTAGCAGATCTTTGGGTCTCGGCGTTTAAAGAAAGCTCTATGATGGAGCTTGTGAGGAGAGTGTCCGAGCTGTCATAGTGCCCCTTTCTCTTGCCAGACTTTTCAGACTCAGGATTTACATGGCACCACATTCACTGCAAAATAACACGAGAAGAAAGAAAGGAAGAAAGGAAGAAAGGAAGAAAGGAAGAAAGGGAGGGAGAATTAGAGATTTATCTGAAATGTTTTCTATATTGGACAGAATCAAAAGCAGCAGGAAGAAGAAACATTAGCCAAAATACAGGAAGTATTGAGCAAGAGGTTTTGAACTATCACAGCAAAAATTCTTGCTGTCTGCTAACAGTATTTACATAGATGTTCACATATTAAAAGTTCAATTAATATAATAAGATCAAAGCATCCAGCAAGCAGCTCAGGGAATATTAAATGTCGTTTTAAGAAGTCTTTGTGCTCTTTGAGACCACTGGCCACCCAGCTCAATAGCCTGTCTTCAGAGGTGGTCAATTGCTGATGCTTCAGGGAAAGACTAAAAAGTAAAACAGGAATTATGCTTTACGGAAAATATCTTTTTTATCTCTGCCAAGAAACTGAATGCAACACTGAAAATTGAGGTTTAATTATGATAATTGTTTTACCAGAGCATGTTAGGAGCTCCAAAGGAAGTGGATGAACATGGGAACTCAGCACATCATGTTTCAAATCCAGATAGACCCTGGCTGTTTTTTGTCCAAGTTCTCCATGCACAGTTTGGAGAATCCCCACGACAGCATACTGGGCATCTTTCTAAAAGACAAGCTGTGTAACACCAGGGATTCTCAGTGACAGCCTATCCACCACCATTGTCCTTGGTTAAAAAAAGTTGAATGTTCAATCAGTTTGGTTTTCTCAACCTTCTAGCAGCAGCATAAGCTGCTAGAAACTTCTTAATTCCTCATCAGAAAGCAAAATGATTGAGTTTCCTGCAGTGTGTTCCTTGGGCAGCTGAAAAAGCCAAAGCCCTTACATATCTGTTAGAAGTCAGGGCTTCCCACTCAATGAATCTTTTAGTGGATTTTGAACTTTTTTCGCTTTCCATAACTATCCTGAAGCACAGCCAACATGTTAGCAGTTTTGTCAATGCTGCAAACTAACGCTAGACCCATTCTTTACTTTTACTTCACTTTCCCCTTTTAAATCAAAGCTATTTTTTTTTCCAGCCCTTCATTATGGAGACAGAATCAAGATGCTCATTTAGAGGTAATTATCTTTTCTTGTGAGATTTTTTGAGGCAAATAACTACTGCTTCCTGTTGTCATTGCTTTCTCTGACTTCATCTCCTATTCCATTAGCATTTAAAATTCCAGTTTTAAAATACACCACCTAATGGGTGAAACAACTAAACTAGTGATTAGTTATTTGGTGGATTCTATTGATAGCTGGAAACACTTCTAGATATCTAACTTCACCTGTGAACTCAGAAAATAAATAAAACTTCTTAATGTTAATGAACAGGGGTTAAATTTCTTGGGTTCATACTAAATAAAATATGTTTTTGATATTTTTCTTTAACCTTTTTTTTTTTTTTTCTAAAAGAGAAACAAAAGTTGTTTGAAGTGACAACTACAAAAAAAAAAGATTTCTTTATACCATCATTATGGTATAATGCTCCTCTCACGTTACTCTCTGTTCGCTTTGGGGAGTATATGCTTGAGAAGAAATGCATTTAATCTTGCTTTAAACTCTGCACAGTTTTAGACTGAAAACCTTGAAGAGCTTGATGAAATGAGTGCTCTCATTTTCAAATCTGAGTTTGTAAAATCTTACAATGTCTTGATGTAATTAATTTATATCCACTTTTACATGATGATGACTTCTCCATAGTTTAACAAGGCACAGATGTCCATTCCTAGTAACAGATTCAATTCAAGGCTTAATTTTTGTTCATGAGAGTGAAGAGTGTATCTCTACAGCTGTAGATCATTATACGTAGATACTAAGCCCAGTCTGTTAAGCGTCCTGTTTACTGCAAACTGTTACACTAGCTGGAACTTTATTAGTATACACTATAAAAGCAATTGCA
The DNA here is from genome assembly GCA_013398735.1 of Nothocercus julius. NCBI lineage: Eukaryota > Metazoa > Chordata > Aves > Tinamiformes > Tinamidae > Nothocercus > Nothocercus julius. The sequence goes on along the minus strand of VZSV01000022.1, from coordinate 3,595,940 downwards.
AACAATATGACATGTATATCTTCAGCAGATGAGATTCTTCCACATTCTTCCGCATGATAGAAAATCTCTGAAATTCTACTACTTTTCCATATTTCATAATAGAAAGTTTAGAATACTTCTGTTTTGTATAGTATCTGAACATTTATTTAGCAATCAACACTGGTCATTCTTTGTAAAAAGATGTCCTTTCTGAGATTAAATTTGAGGTCATTAGTCCTAATGCTCTTGAAGACACACACAAGAAGATATGAAGCTGGTTAAATATTTCCAAGCAGACACAATACATTTAATGGAAGAACCACAGAAACGTGGACTTGTGGCTTTTCCTGTTATTTACACAAGATAAACGTTATGTAGACTGCAAATATTTAATCATCTTAATTTTATTTAGTCTCTCTAGTTTAATGGATTACTTCCTCTTTATCATTCTAGCTAAACTCTGAATCCTAAATAGCCAATTGGATTGCAAGCAGCTACAGCCACAAGCAAAGCCAAGTTTTGATTACTTGAAATGTAAGGAAATACGAACAAGAGAAGTCTATAGAAAGAGGATGCGAATCTTCATTTACTGAGGCAAAAACTCTAGCCACCAGAATTTATTCTCTGGACGATGACTAGAGCAAGATTATAGTTAATCAGAGTGAGATTATAGCCTATCGTTTAGGATAGTAATTTGGGAAAGAGGAAACTAGTGTTTCAATCACTTCTGCGATTAATCCTTCATTTAAATGGCTTAAAGTAAGGTCAAATACTTCCTGCTACTGGAAGAGTCCTTCATAGTCTTTCTAAAGACTTCTTATTTTGTGGCAAACTCCTGGAGGAGTCCAGCAAAACAAATCTTTCCCTGCTACTAGTTTTGCTAAGCTTTAGAGTAAACTTTGGTAGACTGCCTGTTTGTCCTTCTGAACATGGATAAGCAGAATCTCATGCTTGTGCTTAATGAAAATGACCTCAGTTATATTAATTAGCAGTCAAAATGTGAAAAGATGTTTAAGAAATTAAAAAAAAAAAAAAAAAAAAAAAAGCCTGTGTTGGGAAGTCATTTTATCAAATCTGAAAATTGAGCAAAGTTAGCCTCCTTGTGAGTGGACGGTATAAGAGGTGACAGTGGTATAGGATGAAAAAAAATCAGAAAGGAAAAGGCAGAAAAGGCAGAAAAGGAAAGAAAAACTTATCCAGCAAAAGCAAGAATTATGAAGGTATACATCAGTTACACAATTAACTGATTATGCACTTGAATGAGGTACTATATTGAATACTGCTCTTCCAGGAAACAGTGCAATTTTGAAAATAACATTAAAAGGTTTTCTGTACTGAGAGCTTTCTGATGAAATTACTGAATGCCCCAAATGTATGCACTGACTAAAATACATCTGAATGTGCCTGGCATGACACTTCAGTACCAAGAGCAACTGAGGTCAGAAATGGAAGACAATGTAATACATGTGAAAACGATTATTGTTGCTAATTATCATAATAGATGTATTTAAACCAATTCTTTTGAATAGATTACTTTACATAAACTATTAAAAATGTGCAATCCCTTTGAGCAAAATTATTATCAGAGATGTGTAGAACTGAGAATATACTTCACCTTCAGCAATAATTCTGGGGGATGATACTAATAAATATAACAAATAAAGCTCTAATACAGTGAATTGAGGGGCAGATTTTCAATTTGGGAAGGAATATTGAAGAAAGATATGGTTCATTCATTTTTCATCTTGCGTGAATTCTTCCCCCCAAATGATCTACGTAAATTATAATTTCTTACTTTAGAGAATTCACCTTTATTTATATAGCACATGGTGCAGAATGCTTAATTAACTTACCTAGAAAGAAGGTTGTATAAAATTTTTAAATATTTTGCTAATCTTTTAGTTTTCAGCAACACTGGTAGAAGTGATGATTAAAAACAGCATACTTGCTGGAGTCTTTTTGGAAATATTTAAGAGAAATATAGCCTTATAAAAAAAAATAGAAAAACAACTAGAGGACATATTAAACATAGACAAAGATTTTGCTACCTTTGACTCTAATATGAAGACTAAATTTGAACTATTCAGCACTGTAACTTAACTTGTCCAGAGTATACATTTCATGAGCAGATGCCAAGCCTTGCACGTGGGAAGGAAGAGACACCAGCAAACACAAACACAAGACTGACAAAGCCAAGAAAGAGATATTTCCTAGCTGAAAAAAAAAGCAAAAAGTACCCAATTTCATCATCATTTGTTGATATGAAAGTTCCGAAATATCCCAGTTTTCAACAACCCCCAGGAAAAAGCATATGTAAAATAGCAATATTATTTTCAACTGCCTGGACACAAGTGGCACAGCTGCCTTGCTCCAAGCAGCAATAATAATTTTTGGCCAAGAAAGAACAGGTAGGAGTTTTTAGCTCTTTCAACTGAACTTGGTGGGAAATGCTTTTTAGAAAAATATTAAGCTTGTAGTTTTTTCACAAATTGCTGACCTGCTAAGGAGGCTACTGGGCTAATAAAACCTACTCTGAAGGTATCATGATGTGATAATCACAAGGTTGCCCACCAGTTGTACAGCACTACTGGCTTTCTGTCGCCAAAAGCCTCAAGTAATCCCAAGTATCCATGTTTGGTGCCAAATATATTACCAGACTGTAGCCATGCTAATTTTGTTCTTATATAGCATAGAAGAAAAGTGAATGAATATCAACTAAGTTATCTTCCAATAATATTAATTGTTCAAATTTCTTTTTAACATAGATGCACAGAACAAAATGGGATGCTGGATACTCCAAGAAAGAGGACTCTTTCACAAAAACCTATTTCTCATTCAAACTTCCATCTGATAGTATAAAGCGTGAGAGAATATATAGAACTGTAGCCATTTCAGTGTTGTTGTCCCAGGAGTGTAAAGAGGCTTCAGAGGAAATATAAAAGAAATAGGTGAAAATCTGTACTGCTAATTTTGTGTTAAAAAGGGTTCTGAAATATGAACTCATGGAATCAAGAGTAGGTCCTCTTTACACTACTTTCTATAACAAAATTAGACTTAGTATATAATTTTGTGCACATGAATCAGTCACTATACATTCATTTTTAATAAACTGATAGAAAACTACAGTAATATAAGCAACTGAAGAATTCTATCCTTTTAAAATATCAGCCAAATCTATAACAATAAACAGAAACAAAGCATATTAATGGCCTAAATATTCTGTTGTTTTCACTTAATGAATCTCCCTAAATAAGTTACTTTCTCTGTTTAATCAGTATATACATAAGAATTGAATCCTAAATTGATTGAAGTCCATGACAAAACACAGATTTACTTCAAAGGGATTCCAAGTTAGGATTTCACCCTAACTTACATTGTGGGTTTGGTACAAAGGCTGCCAAAAGATACTGAGAAAAATGCCTGAGGGTCATGAAAATAACTGTAGACATCCTTCTACAACAAAGGCTGGAGGATTAATAGCATATTCAGAAGCACATTTCAAGAACCTTACATTTATTCATGAGTCTAAACAGTCAATAAACCAGTACTAATGGAACAGATTATACAAATGTATGTTGTTTTCTTATTCAGAAGGAGCTGAATTTTAATCAGAAATATACTTCTTTGATAATGGTATTTAAGAGCATGTATTCATCTGTAGATTTAAATGTTGACTATTATAGCAGAGCATTCAGTCTTTCTTACTTTTGTCAATCAACTTATTCTTTATAATTAATTTCAAGAATTTCTAGTAGATGGCAAAAGCTTTTGGCCTCACAAGTAAGCATTTCAAATTATTCAGGTTTTAAATAACTTTGTTGTCAAGCTATAACCTCAGACTTCACACTCATCCTGTACACACAAGAAGAATAATTGGCCAGCAAGCAGAGGAGCACTCTGTCAGATATTTCTACCAAATTAATAAATGAGCACTGAATAAATGGCCAATGAAGCTCTATTTGAACAAGTGTAATTCAGTGGATGCTGAGGAGAGATTTTTAAATTGATTAATTTAAACAAAAAAGGATGCAAGTTTTTTCAAAAATTGCTGAAAATCTCTAACAGCATTTTGCATTTTGTGACAGATGTGCTCCTTCTCCAGCTCAACCTGACTTCTCACACGTAGCCCTATTCAAGTGTTAACTACCACATTATCTGATTCTGGTAGTTGTCTCCCTGATTTCTTACCCCACTCGGACATTAACCGTTAATTACAGTCTTGATGGCTGCATCCTGATGGGAAGATACCAGCCAACAGTCATTTCTGAATTGAAAGAATGACTATAAGTCAATCATCTTATCCCATAGACATGGGGACAGCCCGAGAGCCCATGGAGCTCTCCTTGCACGGCAGCGGGCTGCATGCCAGGATCTCCCCTTGAGCAGGGATGCCTCTCAAGGATACTCCTCGGGGTTAAGAGAACCTTGCCACTACAGATTCATGGAAGTGACTATAGCACGCTCTCCTTCTGAACTTGTAAACTTTACTTTGTAACTGTGCACAAATCCCTTAGTCATAAACCGCTGCCCAGGTCTGGGACTAGGACTGGGTCCAGCCGCACCCAGACAGCTCTCAGAAGGAGTTTGGAAAGCAAGGGGGTCCAATCGGAACCTTGTGACCCAACGGGAGGGTGTCCTTCGTAATTCTGTGTATATCTTGAACCTCCATGCAGTAAACAGTAAGTGACCTTGCCATAGAACCTGTGAAACCATTGTCATTATCAATAAAACCTATCACTATTTCTTTCCCACGAGTGAAGTGCATTGTGTCACTCACCCTCCCCCCCATTTGTTCCGTGACACATTTTCAGAGATTTGCTACAGAGGATATTAGACTGCATTATGGAGATATTAACAAGTTGCATGAAGAAAAGCACAAGAAACAATAAAGGTAGCACTGTTATAGAAATCCTTGGCAAGTTCTCAGAGTGAATAGACTATACAGACTTTCGGACACTGTGCCAGAAAAGATATCAAAGACAATTAAAAAACGCCAATAGGTCTGACAAAAAAAATCATGTCTCTGGAGATCCTTCATATAAAAGGATGAGTTAAATACCAGCACCATCTCATGTTGAAAAGAGCAGGTGTGACAGATATCTATGAAAATACTTGTTAATTTGACTGTCACTCAGGTGTCCCAAAAGTATAGAAAAATTACAACCCATGATGAACTAGAAGGAAAGGCAGGAAGGCAAGCTCTCATTCATTAAATATGCACCTATGAGGAACAAGGAGGTTAGGAAGGAGAATAATTCTGCAGGATCCCTAATGATTGCAAGCACACCCATAGCATGGGAAGGGAGAGCCCTTTTCCAGAGAGCTGACCTCTCCACCAGCTCTGGAGTAATACTTGGGTAGCCTCAATCCTCCCTTGTGGCTCCCATTCAATTCTGTGTCCCAGGCTGAGTCCCTTGGGGTTCAGAGACTGCCTGCCTGACATGGGGTACCTTGTCTGCCTGGGGCAACAAGGACTTTCCTCTGGGGACCAAACTGCCTCTGTTCTTGGGGCTAGCCAAGCAGAAATCAGAGCTGGCTCTGGAGAGGTGAAGACAGATAATGCAGCTCAACTCCACCTTCACAGCTCTCTAGTTCTAGATAATAAGTGAGAATAGCTTCATACTTCTGTAACTCACATTCAGCTGTCTATCACCCACCAGGACATTTTTGACAGTGAAGTATTGATGGAGCATGAGGGCCCTTATACTTCTCTTTATCCACCTCAGCCTTGCTGCCTGATAAGTCACCCATTGATTCCATTTACACAAGGCAAGTTGTCCAATATTGAGTTCAGTCGCCTTTTTGATTACTTCAAAGGACATGCAGCAGGCTCTGACCCTATACACCTACACAGATATCTCCATGTATTATATTTCTCTTGGCGGTTGCTCCGTTCCATTTTTCGTCTTCCTTTCCACCAATATTAGTTAGCACCTCTTGTTGCATCTTGCCTTCAATTTGGTCGACAGTCTGAGTGATAATAAGCATTTGCAGTATACCTGCATCCCACTGACTCCTATTAAAGCATAGCAAGTTGTATGAATCTTTGGGGATATGACTAGCAGACTGTTCCTCTTTTCAGCAGTGACATTTGTAATGCATCATGAACCTTTATAGAGCTATCAGCAGAAAATATATAGTGTAAACAACTACACTGTGCAATCCCAACACCCAAACCCCAGCTTAGCAGCCACTGCATGCTGAAAACCTGCGCACAGGGAATTCTGAACATATGTAGTATGTTTTAAAAGAAACACATTCCGAGGAAGTCTTTTTTATTTTTCTTTTTTTTTTTGACACTAGAACAACAAAAATAAAATGTAATCATACTGAAAATAAAAAAAAAGCTATACCAAAGATGCCTTTTTTATATTTTTTTCAGACTGTTACTAAACAGCACAATAATTCTACATTGCATAATGCATTATGACATGTTTAGATGGGCATTTTTGTTGAATTTTCTTTTGGGTAAGGTTTTGGGTAGAATAAGGACTTTGCAACTACAAACAATGATTTTTCCTTAGTGCCAAATCAGTTCAGACGATTCCAAAGAAGACAGCCCATAGGTCTCTCACATGGGCACTTTTTTATTCTTTACTCTTTTGTCCTCTCAAACACCAGTCTACTTCAGAATTAAATGATGATGAAGAACTTTTGGACATAGAGAAATGTAAAAAACCTTTCTTTAAGCAAATATATTTGACTTGTTGACTTCAAACTGTAATTTTTCAGGGCACAAATGAGGTAATTCTATTAGTGTATTTCCATGTTTTTAGATAGAAATTTAACCTCTGTACCTTCAAACCAGACATCACAGCCTCATTATGATTAATTTTAAAACCTAAAAATAAAAACCAATATTATATATATATGTTTGTGTGCATATATATGTACACACACATTTGTCTGTGTACATCTGCACATATATGTGCTTATATTTATATTTATATACATATTGTAGATTACTTTAGAACTGTCCACATTTCAGCATATGCAGATTGCTATTCCTATTAGGAGAATCTATATTGAGAGAAAATAGGTGTTCACTCTGACCTGAACTTCCATACAAAATGCTATATGGGAAGGGCCTGATTTGGTTTTTGGAAGGAAGGGGAGTGTAGGAATAGTGTTAAAAGAGACTATCCAAAGATGTTGAGAGCCTTTGTGGCCATGTGGCTTGCCCTTTCACTTGGTATTCATATGAATTCCATACCATGGAATTTCATGGTATTTATATTCATAATTTTAATCAGTTCTTGAAGAAATTTCATGCAAGAGTACTGGCGAAGCAAAATAGACCCTTCATTAAGAGCAAATGCATCTTACATTACATCTTAAATATAATGCATACTATATTCTTTTAAAGTCATATTTAATGTCTGCAGTACTCACTTTTTTTGAGTAACGTAATTGCTTTTGCCTATCCAGCAATTGATTTTGTGCACGTATATGTGTGTTGTCTGGCAGTGGGGAGAAGAGATTTGTGAGAGACTGTAAGCATAAAAGAAAGCAAGAAGAAAGAGAAGAGTGACATTTAACATCCCTTCTTTGTGTGTGCTGCATTTGAGTACCACTATTATAGTTGTTTAAATATCGCCTGCATGCTGCTACATGCTGCTCTGATGTTAGCAGAAGCTGTTTTTACTGAATTTTTCCAACTTGTTAACTGAAGAAGAAAAGCAATAAAATAAATTCCCCCCCAAGGGATAACTTTTATTTATGTGCATTAATTGCTTAGCTGTCAATAATAACACCTAATACAGAAACTAAATAAAACAGTATTATTTCCTGTCTTTTCCATTTTAATGATGAATTTAGCATTTGCATTAAATAAATGGAATCTCTCCTTTTTTTTTTTTCTTTCCTCACTTTTGAAGTAGGATGGAATCTTAATAAAAATGCAGACAAGATTTTCTTGGATAGAATAACCTCTCCTTCATGGGCAGTTTCAAGGACTATGCTTGCTGTTCCCACAGCCATAATTGTTCTGTTCTTAAATGTGGTTATTTCATATTTCAAGTACACATAGCCCTGAAACAGGAAGGCCTTTATTGGTGGCATTTGTATTGCAGAAAGGAATCTGAAATTGCCTTAGATCCTCTGTTACATATAACCTTTCAAGGATTAAGCCCCTGATTTTTTTTTCCTTTATTTTTCCTAGCACATTTTTGAAGTAAAAAGTGAGAGAAAACTTCAGAAAGGATCATTTAGAAATATTACCACTAATAGAAGCATTTTACTAACGTTTTCTCTCAAGGTAAAGGGTCAAAGTGAAATAACTGAAAATTTCTGTACTGGATGAAGAGAATGCATCAAATGCCAAGCCTAGGAATCCAAGGCTTGTCACGCTTAGCATCAGATTCAAGCACAATTCATCCTTCTGGTGGTGCAATATGCAACGCTTTCATTTTTTTGAGTACTTTAATGATATCTGAAAATGTCAGATGGATCCTAGCCTTTGAGGAAGAGAGATTCTCATCTACAACACTGCTAGTCGACAAAGCTCAGTGTTAGACAAAATGATGTTGTGAAATGATATACAGATATTGAAATTAAGATGTCTTTAAAATGGAAACATCAAAACCAGTAATCAAAAGTCACTCCACCGGGAGTGTGCAATCAGCTGTTTTTCTTAACAAATTTTTAATTTTTCATTCCAGATGATAGTTATTTTGATGAAAATTCCCCTCTCTCCTCTGCGATAGAATTTGTGACATGAAAAAAACATAAGTGTAAGAAGATGATACAGGAATAAAATATTAAAGAAAGATGATGCTTACTTCTTCTTCAGGACAACATGCATATGTAAATTTGAGGACTTACTGTGCCACATATTTACTTTGTTGTATCTAGGAAATAACTGTATCAAAATATGCTCATATATTGGATTTTTTTAGTAGTGAACTTAAACACTCTTTTCACTGAAAATAAATGATCCTGTACGATGCCGGATTAGTATTTGTAATGTTTACTGAACTTTGCAATTCATCTTCTTTTTTAAAAATTTTATTTCTTCTTTGTTCATTGTTATTCAGTCAGGCGCTTGGACAATTGCAATAGGCTCATAAATTTTGTGCATTGTTTTTGCGCAGGAACATGCGGTGGGAATAATTTTAGAAACCAGGCTTTGAGCCTAGATACACATCTCATGTGGATATACATTCACATTGGCAATACTTATGTAATACAGCTTCACCTGGCACTACAAATTATATTTTCTGTCCTCTTATGATAAAAAAGTTCCATAAATCTGTCTGTCTGTTCTCAGCCAGGGGACTGTCACAGTATTTGGTCACACTAGGCTATTCTCTTTATAATGCAGAAGCAATCATTTTGAAAACAATGCTGGTGGAAAGAACTACAGAAGAAAATCATGGATATGTAGGTATGTATGAATATATAAACATGAAAATTCAGTTTAAAAGTGATTAGAGACAGTGCATATGAAAAAAAGCTCAAATAAATCTGAGGAGCCTTATTTTCAGGAAGGGCTTAAAATATCTTCGGTAACACTCTCTAATTTAAGGTACTCAGAGACAACTCTTTTTGCAGTTTTCTTTGCTATGCATCCATCCTTGGCTGCTGCTTAAGATCCACTATGGCTGTACCGATGTGCTTATATGGCTTGTTTATGAACACAGCTTCCATGATGTGTGATGGACCTTCAGCAGCTACCAGCAACGTATAGCGTAAAGGACTATGGGAGCTAAAAACCTCAGAAAGGCATTTGTGTTCTGAACCCCTGCCCATCAGACTAGAAGCTGAACATGGCTTGATTTACTCTCCTCAACTAAACTGTAATCCAGTTTAGATTAATTTTCTCCAAATGAAAAGCAATTTTTTACCAGATGCGGTGTGGTCATGGAAATATTTCTACTGCAAACTGAACTGCTCCCAGTGATGATTTTAGAAAAGATAGACACTAACAATACATTAAACACAGGTAGGAATTCTTCACGTAGACAGATTCCTCCCCCTCCCCCAACACACATGATTTAAAAGCCAAATAAGTTAGCTTTAATTATAAAGTTATAGCTCAGCTTTAATTATATATATATATATATATACATATATATATATAAAATTTCCTACAGTTAGGTGGCACTGTTTCCTTTTTCTTAATAAAGCTTTAAATCCTTTGTAGTCTTGTGCTTCAGAAGCACTAAAAAAGTAAAGTCTTTCCCTATTTAGGCTTTGCTCTGAAAAGGAGCTGGACAAACATCAATCGGTCTCACAGGGTCTGTAATTATTCACTTCCCTTCCCTTTGAAGCTGACATGCATCTCCTACCAGCTTTGTCTATCACCTTTTATAATGTGCTACGATTACCATGGGTATTTTCTATCTTGGAGAAATGCTTGAGGGGGAAATTTCCATCCTAACCGGATGCCCTGCCCGTATCCTTGTGCCCTGCTTTCCCTTAACCCTGAACTCTGCAAGAGCCCTCATGCAGATGAACGATGTGTGAGGATCTTCAACAGAAAAAAAGGCAAGATTTGTTCATGTGCGTGACAGCCTGTCCCCTTGAAGGGGCTAACTACAAGCTGTGTCCAAAAGACCACGTCTGCAGTAAAATTATGGCAGTGAGGGGAAGAGCTGGCGTCACATGAGTGATAATTTTGGTGTGATGGAATATACTCCTCTAATCCATTGTAAACTAAACTATTTCAAGAGAAAGGAATTCAACATTGTTATAGGGCTTAATGTTACTCAGGATCACTACTTTGCAATTTTCAGTCTGCGAAACTCAATTTTATGTTATGAAATCGTAGAATCATAGAATCATCACGGTTGGAAAAGACCTTTAAGTTCATTGAGTGCAACCCTAAACCCCTCAACACCATACCTGCATATCTGCTGAACGATGTCCCTAAGCGCCTCATCTACAGGTTTCTTGAACACAGCCAGGGACTGTGACTCCATCACTTCCCTGGGCAGCCTGTTCCATGCTTCACCATTTTTTCCGTGTAGAAATCCTTCCTAATGGCCGGTTCAAGATATGATTAGGAGCTGGGCTGCCACCTAATGCAAGAAGCAAATTTGTATAATAAAAATACAAATTATAAAAATAGAATTTGTATAATTTTAATATGAGAACCTCCATAGATAGAATAGGCCACAAAGAAGCTTTTATGAAAATATCAGAACCCCCTGTGTTTAACATAAACTAAAACTACAATATTCACAACTGCTTTATGTTATTTCACCAATATTTCAAAATTCCACATCATATTCACTATTAATACTATAGTCTTCATAAATTGCTTCATCATACTGGAAAAGGTTTTGTTAAGACACAGAACATCAGTCACCAAAAAGCCTTTGTCCTTGCACAGAGAAGTAAAAAGGGATTCTAGATGTCTTTCCACATTGTGTGTATTGCAGCCTATTGCAATGTCTGCATCAAAAAATGGACTTCGTTAGTAAACGTGATCCTTTTTTTTATTTTCTAGGCAGTCACAGCAGTGACACTGCTTCAGGAGTGGTTCCAATAGGTTACTACATTTCATTCTGAACCTCTAATATCTGTCTTACCAACAAGTCTAACAAAGTATAATAACTCTGCTGAGCTGGACCTGTAGAAAACAGGAATGCTTCATAATTTCTGGGAATCTTTTTCTTTTACCACATCATTGTAATATGGTTCACTGATATAAATCAGCCCTATGAATATTTGTTTAACCTTAGAAAAGCTCTGTCTCCCAATCCATACAGTATTACAACATTATATTTAAATAAAACTGCACTATTGATTCATTGTTCATGTCTTTCTAAAATAAGTTTGAGTATCTGCCTTTCTGGATGTAACTTATTCTGCTGTGTAATTTAATGCTATTTTTTAAGTATGAGCGAAGTAAAATATATGCAGCTTGACTGTGATATCTGAGTCTTCTTTTTGCTCTTCCTTATCCAGCCTTTTCCACAAAGCTTTCTTCTGTTCTTTAATTCATAGTAGTTTGCAGTGTCACACTATGAACTTAAGAAACATCAACTCAACACACCATAAATTACTGAACATTGTCAAGATTGTTTTGCTAGTCCCATACCCCTTATTTGAAAGTAGAATCAGGGAATGGAATGGACCTATTTAATATACACGCAACTCAACTAGAGAGAATTTTTCACAGAATTTGACCAGATCTTTATAAAACTGGTGGCTAAATTTTCTGTTAATAGAAGAAAATTCTCTCTCTCTTTCTTTATATATACATATGTGTATATATCAAATCAAATCAAATCATGTATAAAATCAAAAATAGTCAAAAAAATCCAACCTCAAATCACATATCTGTATTTTTTTTTTTCCCTAAGGGTATTTGCAGAATTTTCTGTTAGAAAGCCTAGGAATTTCAAGGAATTTGCTGACCTCTGAGGGAGTCACAGCAGCAAGATGATAGGGAACTGACAGATTTCCTCAGCCTACTTGGTAACAGCACTGACCAAAATTACTTCTTTCCACAAAGAAGACAACTGTCTCACTGTGCAATAAAATGGAGAGAGGCATACTCTGTAAGTCTGTAATATTACATATTCCACTACTTCTGCAGGAAAGCATGCATAGAGGCTTCTGTATTCTAAGAAGTTCTAAACAATAATAATATTTCTTTGGCAATCTCTCAATAATAACTAATAATTAACAAACAGAATTTTTTACTTCAGAAAGAACACCAAATTTTATTCACAATCAAGTAAAATGCCCTAAAAGAGACACCTAAAGAATTAACTTCACAATGTCAGGTAGGGAAAATTATGGAGTTTGAAATAATTTTCCATTTTCTCTGCATACAAAACAAACATTTGCACAGAACATAAACTACATTAGTCTGTAGATGTTCTTCCCAAAAACACTTGAAGATTTTCAAGTCAAAGAGCAATTCTAATACTTACTAAAAGATAGGTATAGAATATTAGCATAATTCCATTTAGTTTGTCTATAAATATTACAATATCTGGAGTTCTCATGAGTTGTGTACGGCTTACAGTAGATACTCTGCTCTCTTTCCTTACTCAGATTTTCACTGGCTCACTGCACCTGAAGAAATTATTCCTTGTAGCTCTATGAAGCATCTGACACAGAAGAGCGAAGATGTTACGTAAAATAGAATTATTTATTAAATAAATAAACTTTAGGTCTATGGTGTATAGTTCTTAAAATACTCTGAGGTCCCCTATAATTACTGTTTCATTTTGTTCTTGTCTGATTCTTCTGCTGTTCCTAGAGATCTGTATGCACATAAATTAATGTAATTCATCAATATGACAGCTGAATTTTAAATTTGGAGTTGTTATTTTTTCAACAGTTCAGTTGTTCGCTTTAATGTTAACTGTGTTGCAGGCTCTACATTATGTACTTTCTGACACCTTTAATTCTAGATTTATGTACCGTAGATGGAGCGATGGAGAGGAACATATATTCCTCAGTGAAGCAGATATTTTTATTTTCAGATCTTCCTCAAACGGTGCCTTAAGCTGTTCTGAAGTCATGAGACTGTCCATGTTCAACTTAATCATCTACTGGGTCATCAAAGCGACACAGGAGTTACAATAAAAGCTAGAGAGTCCTGCCTGCGTGTCTGTTCCGTGCCAGGAACCCTGCCTGAAGGCAGAGGTTCAAAATTATTTTTATGACCTGAATCCCTCTGCTTCTGAAGGCTTCTCTTCCAAGGGAATATGCAAAGAATACACTCACTCATTCTCTTTCACAGGTTTCTCTCTCCTTTTTTTTTTTTTTTTTTCCTTTAAATATGGATTGTTAGATCTCTGTTCTGTCTGCTTTTTTCAAAGAAAAAAAAAAGAATGATGGTTATGAAAAATGTTGAGGAGAAATGAATTATTTAACCCACTGTTTTTTAGTATTTATGAATGTGACAGAAATAATTACAATCTTTTGCAGCATGTTTTTGGTAAATCTCCTCAGCAAAGGCAAGAAAAGAATTTGTGCATCCTGCCAGCTTCCTCTTTGCTATGTTAAACTTTCAGGAAAAAAGTAGTCACTGACTCCAAACCTTCTGTCCAGTTGGAGGGAAACGTAGCTCTTTGCCTTACTAAGAACAGGATCTGGCCAGCTGTCCCGAGGCTCTGACTTTGCTGCAGGTCACAGTGTAGCCACCGGTACGCAGATATTTTTCATTACTCCGTGGAAACCGCTGAGCAAGCAATTACGTCACCATTTGTTTTGAGTAGCACCTTTCCTTCATTTCCATTCCATTGAATTTGCAGCAAAGCACAGCACACTGCTAATGCAAATTTTTAAAGGATAGGCCTTCCATAAAACAACAGCTGTGAGGCTTACCATATGGTAAACAAAACAAGAAAAACAAACAAAGAAAAACAACAGAAAACATATCCAAACTGGATCGAAACGACTTATAATAATGTAGCAACAACAGGAAAACAGTCTTACAGTAGAATGGAGAAAATAACTGTCAAATTGGTTATCTAATGAAACAATATTTTCCTTTAAAAATCCTGAAAATGTCATTTTAATTTGTTTAAATTAATCTTTATTTCAGCTAACACACCGATCCCTAATTTTAGAGTTCTGTAAGAAAAATGAATACAAAAGGTTCAGACAAAAGGTCTTCTATTAAGGACAATGCCATTCTTTTCTCATCCTTACAGAGTCTCTATGGGCAGTTAACCAGTTATAATTAAATATAAGCAGATATTGCAATAATAAGAGCTTGATTAAATTCATGCTATAGGAAGATTCATATTAAATGCCATCGTGCTTAAAATGAGATGAGTTCTGTCTGAGTTTTAACATTTTCCTCTTGCCAAATGAAGATGCTAATCACACTATTCAAATGTTTGAAGAGAGAACTGGGAATGCGTAGTGCAGACAAAAAATCTATAGTGTTACCATTTTAGCAATACTCATGTGCCCAACTTAACCAATCATGAATGACGCCCTTTTGCTTAAATATTTGGGAAATGTCTAGTCCATCTCAACAAACGAAGATGTTTGAAACTCATCTGCAGAGAATTAAAAGGGAATGGATGCCATCTAAATAGATTATCATGGTATTTATTCTTTTTGAGTGAGAATGTCAGAGCAATTTAGTTGAATATAATATTGTTTGACTTCTAGATGCTTATCTAAGTTCTTCTTTACAGAAATTATACATGTTTTGGTGTATCTGTTATCTGTTGGTTACTTTTTGGCATAAAAGTTTTGTTCTGCCTCTGGATTTTGAATTATCCACATACCAAAAATTATTAAATCAACCCAACATATCTGATGATTACAGCATATCTGATGATTACAATATTGGAATCAAGATCTGATTTCTAACAAAAACAGGCTGATATCCTATCCTATTCCTTTGTCTGAACTAATTTCTGCTAGCTAAGATGTGGATCTTGCATTCCATACAGCTTGTTTCTAAACAAACTTGAAAATTTAAAATTCTCCTTTTAGTTTTTAGTGTTTGGGATTTTTTTTTTTCCCTCCTTAAAACTGAGGCTGCTCTCTGTAAAGAACTGCTGCTACACTCAAGACCTTTCAGTTCTGGAAATGGAGAAAATATTCCAGCCAGTTTCATTCTCAGCGGATATCATACAGTTAAGCATTTCAGGGCAGTAGCATATTATTTTGTATTTCTTCTGGAGCTCCTAATCCAATATAGAGTATTTTTAAAAAATGTCCAAAAAGAAGCCTGAATTTGAGTTAATGACAGGGATGATTCCTTAGTATAACAACAGAAAAAACAACAAATATTACAGGAAAGATACTATGACAGCAGTAGATGATCTGTTACTTCTTCGTAGTTAGGCTTCTCACAACACAACTACAACTTGTTTTTAATCCTAATGTTTTAAGTCTTTTGAAGTGCCAGTTTTGTTTACACCATAGTCTTCAGAGAGATAAGATGACGCACAAAGTATTATTTGAGAGTATGTTGCAGCAATTGCAAGCCAGTGCAGTACAAACTAATTCTTCTGCTTCTCTCCTTCCTGTTTGATGTTTCAATTTGCTGATTTCAGGACATCAGCAAGTGTGAGCCAATCATTTAAAAATCACTATGTCTGAACAAGAGTAATACCTTATGAAAGCTATAAGAATTACACAGGCTTAACTCAATCTTAATCACTGATTTTCTGAGCAGACTGATGATGACATGCTGACATGCTGACAAATGTCATAATTTACGACACACAGTATGTGCTCTCTGAAAGACTGTAAACCTGTACTCCTTTTAGTAGATATTTAGGATGCAGATTACTATTTTACATAATTATGGCTGCCACAAAAACTCATACTAAAAATATGTATTACTAGCTAAAAGCAAAATATGTTTTGTTCATTGCTTTCTGTCTCTCCCATCTCCATTCAATCCATACCTCGGTTCCCCTTTGTTGCCCTGCTTTCTTTCTGTTCACCACTTGTGCTTTACTTTGTTCTGTTTTCCCTTACATCTTTATTATTTCTCACCCACCCCTGAATTTATAAACTATTATTTAGTTAAGAGAATAAAAGTTTTTTTAAATATATTTTTTTCTATTTTAGTAGCATTTTCTTTACCTTTGTCTTTTCTTCGTTTTTCCACATTATTTGAGGCTCACTATTTCGTCTCTCTGCCATTTAAAGGGCTCCCCTTTTCTATACTTTCTGCTTTTGTGTGCTTTCCCCAGCTAGTTATGGTGCTTCCTCTTCTCTGAATTGACTACACCCTCTTTTACCTCCAAAATGTGTGCTTTCTTCTAATAATATGCCACTCTCCCTTTTAAGAACTCAAATAATATTGTAACAGAGAGAAATTGTGCCACTTGTGAAAAGTCTTACCCAAACCAGTAAGATATGCATACATACAGCAGGTATGTATCATATTTTACCGCTCTGTTCAGTGGCAAGCAGAGTAGCAAGAGAGACCACACATTTTGATGAAGAAAAACTGGAGAAAGGATGCCTAATACTGTTCAAGTGAACTGAGTCTTCAGCAAAGGCTGAAAAGTAAAACGTTATCAAGAGGGACTGTTTGGAATTCCTGTTTTTATCAGAGAATAGCCAAGGTCATGGATCTGGGATACAGGCTTAATCTAAAGCTTTCTAAAATTTCAAAGTATTTAATATTGTCCCTTCAAGTCTCTATTTGAGCGGCCTTTCTTTTATCGTCTCAAATTTTGCCCTTGAGCTTTTACAGGTCTTAGTGTATACACTGTTTAAATGTGTCTAATTCTCATTTAACTGTCTCTCAAGGGTATTTACAGTTTTCTTAGTATTTAGAAATGGCACAAGGATCATTTTGATTACAGATAATGTAGAAGCAAAACTTTGTCATTTTCGGTAGGACCTACGCCCTCAGAATGTAGTTAGTTACTTAATTAACCATCTAGCCCTCAAAGTTACTTGGCATAGAAAAATCTATTTTTTGCATTAGGTTTTACATTTACATGACAGACAATTACTTTGTTACTTGCCATCTTGTTATTAGCATGTCATACACGAGTTCAGAAATATCATCTTACTGTTAAGCAATTATTAAATAGAGAAAGAAAAAGGGAGAGAGTTGCAAAAATTATACAGGTTTCAAGCCTTGCCTTGTGATTCTCATGCTTTATGCACTGATTATTTGCATGCCATAGCACACAAGGGACTCTGGAGGAATCCAGCAATCAAAACTAAACTTCCAGTCCCTAGCTGGCAATGGCAGTCTGCTGTTACTGCAGACCACAATATGAGCAGTTCAGAAGCTGTATGGGGTAGAGCCACTAGTTAGGTCTTGCCTCCTGCCGTGACTTCTTATTAGCAGTTAAAAAAAATCTTTTAGTGCAATTTAAAGACTGTAATATTAAAAATCTTGGCTGTGAATGTTTAATGTTGTTTAATTGATTTAAATGTACCAGCCATTAGCTTGCTAAGGCACTCAGTGAGGACTGAGTTATCAAGGGTCTTGTAAGTAATTAAGACTATGGAACTGGAGCTGTGATCAATAAAGCAGTGCACTGGTGCCATTTTCACTGTAGCACCTGAAATCATTTTGAAATAGATTTGAAGAAACAGATACCAATATACTCATTTGCTACAAAATCTGACATTTTGTTTTAGCTGAGGTCCTTTTGTCCTGACCCATACTCCTGCTCAGGGCAATGGCTCCATCAGGCTGCTGTATATCAAGGTAGTCAGTCTTTGTAGCACTCCTCAGCAGGATTTTTGCCCCTTACAGTATAGTCATATAGGTGCCCAGCTGTGGTCAACGAGGGGAAAAAGACCAGGCCAGGATAAGAACCATCTCCTTCCAAAGCAGGAACTATAGAGCAGGTGGACTGCAATCTAAAATGTTGGTGGGTTCTTGCATAGGGATGGTTGTCTTATAAATGTAGCTAAATAAAATGAGAGAAAACTTACCCCTAAAGCAAGTTTCTGTTCCTAAGGTTTTGTTATTTCAGCAGTTAGAACAATGAAAACATTAGGATAAAGGAAATACTGGTATTTTGCTAACATGGCACTGAGGCAGAGACATAGGACAGCCCTTGGCTAAGAGAGGTCTGGATAAAAACCCACTTCTCAGATCCTCAAAGGATTTTGCACATCTAATTCAAGTTCAGCTGACTCACTTCCAGACCGACTGAAGGAGGTTTGGTGCCTCTCGGTCAGTCAGAGTTGCCTGTGTGTTCAAGGCCATGTGGCAGTTGAACTGGGGAGGAAGTTGCAGCACTCAAACTCACAGCTTATTCACCCCCTTGTCTATGAAACTGGAGTCTTATGACAACATTTCTGCAAAGTAAAATATCTCTTTCTGCAGCCAAAGGTTATGACTTCCATGACAAGTTTGAGAAACTGAATATAGACATTATTGTATATGTAACTAGAGTGAAACGAGCATTTTTATAACTCTTTTGTGAGAGGGAATATATATTTTTAAGAGTATATAGTGTTTGCACCAAAACAATTCTAAATGAGTGAGAGTCTCTGGGTTTGTCTTAATTTAGTTCAAAAAAAATCACAATTTAAATCATAATTAATTTATTTAGATGTTGATATTAACCGCAGCTTGTTTATAGAAGTTCAGTTACTCAAGAGCTGATCTGCTAGTACTTTAATACTAGTCTCTTCATCAGCAATTAAAGATTGCCTCATTGTTCATTATTTTCCCAAATACAATAGATTTATAAACATAGTTTATGTTTTTTTATTCAGTTCTATGTAAAAAAAAAATTGAAACAAGACCTAACATTTACATGCTTTTTTTTTTTTTTACACTTTGTTTGGAATATTTCTTGATAAACATGGATAATTCTAATGAACTTTTACTAATTACAAATCAGCCTATAGGCGATTATTATGGCTTCAAATTCCTGTCATCTTCATTTTCACTCTCATTCTTTTGAATTTTAGAATATATCCAAGCTATCAAAAAACAAATTAGTGCAGAATACAAAGAAATTCAGTCATGCCAAGGAAATTTCAGTTGGATATAGGATGTGAGAGTGGCTATACATGCAAAATGCCTGGAGCAATTCTGACTGCAAAAGCCTTGAAAAAAGTATAATTTAAACAACTCAATGTTCTGCTGAACCATTTTGGTTTGAAGTAATGTACCTTTTCCATTAACACAACAGAAGTAATTACATCCCATATGATGTAGAAAGATTTTATGCAGATGTATGACAACAAGGTTCCAAAACTAATTTCTCTAAAACAATATTTTCCATAGTTACCTTCCTTCCTCCAAAATACCTGTGTGACTAATGCGCTCTTTCCAGATTAGCCATAGAGTTGTTTTTAGACAAAAAGAAAATAAAAGATTGCCTTACTATTGGTTTGTTATAATTATTTGTTTTCTACGTATAAGCTGATAAATATATATAAATAGAAAGTATTATTTCTTTTAAAAAAATGATGTACCACCCACACCTAAGCTACTTAGTATCTAGGGGAATATAAAATTACATCCTAAGAAGATCATTGTTATGTCATATTTTTAACTTTTGTTGCATCAAAATGACATTTTATCTCATTCTTGCCTTTTAGTACTCTTTTCAGTGTCATGTAGAATGACAACTGCCAGATGATTTAGCAGACAAATATTTTTTTTTCTGAGAACAACACAATAATCAGAGAAATGATAGAGTCTAGGGGTGGAGGTGGCTTCTAGACGCTGTCTGGTCTGTGGCAGCTGGTCAAAGGCAGGGCCAACTGTTCCTAAATCATGTCACACAAGTATTTGTATAATCTCTTTTAAAAGCCTATGACTATATTGAATTAGATTTTAGAAATTTGTTTCTAACTGTAGGGATAGTCAAGCAATGAAATAGTTCACCTGGCAATCTTCTTGACTGAAGATTTTTAACAAACAGGGACAAATATTGGCCAGGAACGACACAATCAGTGATGGCTTGAGTCTTCCTTGAGCCAGAAAATAGGATTAGATGAGCTCTCAAGCTCATGAGAAGGAAAATCATGACTCATTTTTTTTCTAACAGCAACACTGTTCTTAGCTACCAGCCCTGGACTTCAGTGGGGTCAACAGGATGTGTCTGACTTCGCACAGTGTCACACTTAACAGCTCTCAGCACTGCTCTCCGTGTCCCATGCCATGTAACAGGGCTTTTGCTTGAGGGACTATGCATCATCTGCATGGCTTTCACCATTCATTTTACACCCGAAATTGCATGGTCTTCAAGGCTATCTTCTTATTCTTCTCCAAGCTTCTTATTCTTACAGTGGCTCAGACTCAGGTCAAGTGTATACAGTTTGACCTCAACTACCAGTAAATTAAGCTTGCTTTAAATCAGGTTGCTTTGGCCCTGCTAGTTGTGTAGAAGTTTCAGGTATGACTGCAGCATCACTAGGCTTTCCCTGACCTTCCAGTCAGGTAGGTTAAACCTTTTTGTGCTACCACACATGAGCCATGGAAAGCTAAAACACACGGAGCTGTGCTTGCAGGGTCAGAGCCAGCGGAATGAAGGAAGGGACTATTCCCCTTTGCTTGGCACTGGCAAGGCTGCTTATTGAGTACTGTGTACCATCTGGGTTCCCCTCTCCCTCCCCAGTGAAACAAGAACCTGGACACAGCCCGGCAGACACCCATCAGAATGATTAGGGGGCTGTAGCATATATCTTACAAGGAGAAGCTGAGGGAGCTGTTTTTTCAGCTTAAAGAAAAGGGTTTAGGGAACATCTAGTTGCTGTTCTCTGGTAGATAAGAGAGGAGTCATAGAGAAGATGAAGACAGGGTTTTCTCAGAGATACACAGTGAACAACAAGAAAAAAAATCTATGGAGTATAAAGAAGAAAATTCATAGAGAGGTCAAGATCAATAGGTTGTTCAGAGAGGCAGTAAAATTTCAATTCCAGAGATGGGCCATGAGAAACCTGATTTAACTTTGATGTTAACCTTGCCTTGTGCAGAAGTTTGGACCATATGGCCTCTAGAGGTCCCTTCCTATCTGAATCTTTTTGTGATCCTACACGCACTTTGGTTGTTCTTCAACCTCAGTGAAGAAATGTCATGGTAAATGACCTAGAGAAAGAAAGAAAGAAAAAAATTATATCTTTTGTGTGAGAGCAGCTTTAGATGATTCATCTATGTGGGAAAAAAAATCATGAGGAGACTACATCTCCATATTGGAGTATCTACTGAGCTCTAGTCATTCTGGGGACTCCAGGTATATACTGCAGCATATAATCATTATTAATAATAACTCCTGTAACATTCTATTAGGGTCAAAAATCTCCTTCACAGAGTAATAATAGCTCTGTTAGGTTAATTTTGAAGGGATTTGATCTAGTCTGGGTATAGCTGAGAAATTGCAGTTATGCCCGTGGAAATGGGAAATTGTGGTCTTTTTAAGAACATGGCTTTAAAAATTGATACAGAGTTCAAACCATGCAGTGTTATTTTGTGTAATTCTAAGTCCTTTCTCTAGTGCCTATTTTATCAAGAAAAGACAAACAGCTTCTTTCCTCGAGCAAGATACTGAATGAATATAGTAATGTTTATGAAGAAATTGTAAATATGGTTATATGTATGTTTATTGTCAAACAGAAGCTGTATTATTGCTCCTCATCATTGTAATCACTGTCCTTTGAAGCCCGATGTCCCCTAATTGTCCCTTAAAAGATCCGTTATGATCTAATGTTGGTTTAATGTGGAAAGTTATGTCAATGCTACTATTTGTAGCAGTTTTCCCTCTCCCTCTCTAAAACAAAAGTTATTTTAAGCTTCTGTACTAGAGAGATTTCATTCTGTTTCTGAGAGTGAAAAATCACTTAAAAGTGCTTCTTTTCAGAATCAGTTGGATCAATACATACTGTTATACTATGTTCTATTTGCTACTGTATGTAAGGATATAGCAAAATGAAATGCCTAGATTAGCTTGTTACCCAAAATGATGTCTATTACATATGAAGTAAATAATTAACTGGTGTGTTTGCTGGGAGCTAAGAACATTTTTTTTAAATAAAAATGACAATAAAAACGTTAAATTTAATCTGTGTTTTATATTTTTATTTAGCTAGACTTTACATCCAAAATCTGATCCAAATAAGGAACAGCATTTAATCTTGCAGTTTCCAGACAGGGCGTTTCGTGCTGCTTTCCCCTCTCTTTACTAACTTGAGGTCAAAATAAGGTACAAAATACAAATCCATTCCCACTAGTTTGATGTGATGGGCACACAATGCACCCTTTTGACTTCTGGCAGACTTCATCTGGCAGAAGACCTTTTGTCTTCTTGTGTTAAGTTTATGCCAATGCTTGCTGAAAAGTTTTGGGTGAAGGACCCATGCCAAGGCATGACATTTTTTGGCCTTCCCTCCCTCTATTGATGATGTGTAAATAAAGATGCAGTTTTGTGCCATATTAATTATATCTCTCATATACCTTCAACACGCTCAGTGTTTTTAGGAAGCATCATACTATTCCACCAGTGTTGTGACAAACAAATCATTCATAATTCATTTTTGCAAATATGTGAAGTATTTGCTACTTGAATCAATAAAAAAGCCTTTTAAATGGATTTTGTGTGATAAGAGAAACGGTATATTTTTTTACACTTATGTCCAGTAAAAGTTGCCCATTTGATCTGTGAAACTTTGGTATATCCTGCAGTGAAAATCATTTATTTGTTCTGAAAATTGCTTTGGTTTTTAGAAGAGGATAAATTAAGCTGAAAAAGATTCATTTACAATGAAAATTGGCAGAAATATTTTTAATTTGCTTACATATGTTCGCATTTTGTGCATTTCTTACAGTACAATAATAAGACTACCTATAAAAAAAAATATATATATAATATACTTAAACCCCCAGCTCAATATCTGAGACAGAAAAGAAAAAAAATAGAGTTACCATTTAGGAGCTTTTTTATTTGCCATAATTTTCTGTCAGTTTTGCTGACAGTACTTGCAACTGTGGTCTGGGTCTGAGCAATGGAGGCCCCATTACCATTTTCTCTGAAAAAAAATACAGGTATGTCCAGTTGTTGTTTGGTTTGGAATGGAAGAACAAATAGGATGAAGTAAATGATCATTTTCTTCTCATTCTGCATATGCTGTGCTTTACAATCTCTAGCATCGACATGTACGTGTATGCAGTTTCATATGGAAGATTTCCTTTAAATCAATGCATGTGTGTGCACTTCCATATATGACAGTTTTCAGCAAATTACCTAAGAAACACCTACCTTTAAGTCTGTAAATAGTCCATACGATTTGAAAAGGACTATTTAAACATTATCAGGATCACATGCTTCACAATGCTGAGCTAAGCCTACTGAAAAAGGTGATTTGTGATTTTTGCATAGCCTGTCAGGTAGAGGGCTGGACAACTGGAAGCACTTTTGAGGCATAAGAAGCTTCTCTGACCACCTGCCCTTTGATGCGCTAATTCTAGACTGCAGAAGTGCAGCAGCTGTAGTCTTACAGAGAGAGCTTAATTTTGTCTCTTGGGCCCCAGAAAGCAACTGTAGAAACAAAATGGTCTCATGGGACAGGCGGATGCCTGCAAGCTAACGTCACCCTATACCTACAGATGGTATTGAGGGCAGATTCAGGCTTGGATTCAGCTGGAGCCAAGGAAGTGCACAGCTGCATAACAAGAACTAAGCTGGTTAAATCATAACCTCCATCAGCTCAGTAGTCCCCTCTCCTGCTACTCTGTCCTCACACCAATTTAATGAGGTAGTTAGTAAAGCAACATGATCTTACTCGGTCCAGATAAAAATACTCTTTGAAGATTAGCTGAAGAAAGTTGAAAGGAGCTCTTTCAAGGAGTCCTGGGCTTCATTAAAACTAGGTAGAATGATAATAATTAATGGTCCAGGGAAAAGACTAATCAGTTACACAGGGCTGCTATAATTCAGAAATAGCAGTGTCTGTAAAATGATTACTCACATGCAAAGCTGATGTTGGCCATAAAAGATGTTGATATCTCACATAGTAAACAGCCAGACCAAAGAATTTTCTTAATGTAATCCACCACTCTTTTTGATTAAATCCTTTGGACTGATGTAGTCTGACTTGTGTTTAAATGAATAAACAACTCTTTGTCTATGCGTTAGCAGAGAATGTGAGCTATTCTATTATTTCTATTTAGAAGAATGAGGAGAAATCTGATTCCTCTCTTACTATGACAAGAAATATTATTAAAACATCACTGACCAAACTAACTTTATTTTCCTCCCAATTTAATGCATAACAGCCAGAAGGGCTTCATTTGAAAGCATGCTCCACTGATTATGACAAGTCTCTTAACCTTCTCACTTTGTCTGATCACATAAAAACTAGATGCAGCTCTTCTGCATCAAGGGAAAAGGTCTTTAGTCTAGGTGGTTTAACTGAACCTTCTTAAAAAAAAAAAATAGAAATAGGCATGGAAAGGATATTAGTTACCTGAAATGCGTCATCCACACACATCCAAAGAAAGACTGTAGGAATTAAGATACTTGTAAATGCTTTTTGAGTTACTAGCGTTTGAATTATTCAGAGGTGCTAGAGGAGGTTGCTTGTTTGCCAAATCTATTGAAATATTTTCCAGCCAATAAATACACGAATGACACTTATGCTATTAAAATAGGCAATACATATCACAAAATTGATCAATATGTAGAAAATACATCATTTTTTCCTTGGAGCGCGTCATTCTTTTTGCCAGCTTCATATACACTTATGACTCTTTTACATTCAGCCTCAGATTTTAAAGTGAGTTCTGATAAAAATAGAGACAACACCAAGTTCCCTGCTTCCTGCATAATTTGCTCTTCCCAAAGTAATTTTTGTTATAATTGGCCAAAACACTTTTCAGTAGTTAGATGTTAAACTTATAGTTAGGCTGCAAGTCTTCCTCAGATTTCATTTTGCATATTTCTTTGTCAGATATAATAATGAAGAAAATTAACCCTCAAAAATGATTATCCTTCCCTGGATAGCTTAAATAAATGTTCTCTAAAAGAATAACCTGCCTGAAAATAGGATAACAGAAGTTTGTTATTTCAAATATCTTCACAATTTTAATTTAATTTGGCATATTAAAATAGGTGAATGTTTACTCCATTTCAACTCACTCTTTATCACCTAATTTAAACTGTTTTTTTTAAACTGTTTTTGTTGTTGACTTCCTGTTTGTACTAGAGTATATATTTTCTCAATTGAAATATTAATATTCATGCATTTCAGGTAATCCATATTAATAAAATATTACTACTCCAACGATAATTGTGTGACATGCAAATTTCACTGTTTACATAAATTCCATTATGTATTGTTTGGAATATATGCTAATTAAATGAACAATAAAACTATTTAGGCTCTCGGTAAGCAGGAGATTCCCTTTTTAGATGACTAAACAGTCTAATGAGGTCATTAGATAATTCATTAAAATGCAAAAGCAAATAGCTGTATTCAAAGAAACTCGGTGAAGTGATACAATAGATTGTTCTTCTATATTTGGCTCAGAGCATAAACTTTTGACTCCTGCTTGCACTGGATATCAAATTTTATATCTCTACTTTGTCCAGCATGTCAATACTCATGTAACAGAAAATGAGTTGAATTATTGGCAAAGTCAGGGCACATGGTGTGACTGACCAGACATTGTATTACCTGATTACATACGTATAAAGCAAACGTGATAAGCTGAATAATTTCTGTGACTCACACTGCTCAAAGTTGCTAAAAGTACCCAATGTTATATTTATACATAATAGCCACAAGTTAAAGTCTCTCTTTGGGTGAGTTTACACTTTTGCTGGAAGATTCTAGGTGCTTTCTGTTCCTACTAAAAGAATAAACATTTTAATATATTCTTTTAATGGGTTTTAATAGGTCCTTCATGTACACAAATGAAATCATCCTCACTGATAATCACCCCAGCCAGCTGCCTCAGAGGAAACACACACTGCTGTGCTGGACACACACCTTCTCTCTGAGGACTTCCAGGTCAACCCACCTCATCGCAGTCTTCCCTACTTTCCATCGGTGGAGAGAATGTAGCAACAGGGTCTTGCTTGGAAAGTCCGTTTTTCTGTTATAGTTAGTGTGGCATGGAAAGAAGGATTTCACCCTAACAAAGATTCTCTCCTGTAGAACTTTAATTACTTTTTAGTTCTACTTCATATCTTTTCTTTGTGAACATAAACTTTCAAAATGCTTTGCCTTTGACCCATGTGACCTGCTCTTTATTTATGTGAAGTTCTTCAGTGAAAATAGTTTACGTTATTCATAGCAAAACTCGTGGGAAGGAGGGAGTATTAGAGAGGAAATATTATTGAGGTTTTCTGGTAAAGACTTCCCTGAAATATTTTTGGTGATGAGCAGAAGGCAAAACTGTGTAGTTAAGGAGAGATCAGGGGCACAATTTCATTTTATATGTCTGTGTGGCTCTCCTAGTAAAGCTAAGTCAGTGACAAGGATATGCCATGTGTCCACATAAATCCTAGGCCTACCTTCCCAAAGATATATCCAGCCAGTAGCATAGCTGCGTTCGAGTTAAATTGGCAGGACTTGAAAGTCCTGAGGGACTGGGAGCTGCCCTCAGTATTTCATGCTGCAGTAAAGTTGTGCATCGGCATCTTGTGAATCCTACAAGAATGTTTGGGAAGATTTTGTATAAATATATATGTAAGTATGTATAGATGTAGGAGCATATATAGGAGTATATGTATATACATGCAGGTGTTCATACACACATACATACACCCACACACATGTTGTATGTGTATGCATACATAACGGACTATCCTTTGACTCCCTGCTTATCAGTCTTGCCTCTTGCATGACTCTGCTCATACGTCATCTGCATGTGTATAACCCTGTCTATGCTAAACACTCTATATACAGGTGTCAAATGATATAGATTAAAGTAAGAAAAACCAACAGATTTTGAAAACATTCCTACTTTTGTGTGTCCTTTTTTTTCCCTTAACATGCAACAGTAGAGCATGAAGAACTATAGCAATATAAAAAATTCACAAGAGTTATTGCCAAACAGGATAGGCTAGGTAGGTGATGGGATTTAAGCAAAAAGCAAGAGTTTCCAGAGAAGATACAGGGCAGCAATTTTTTTCAGGCTAATGCCAGATGATCTTAGGGAAGATCAGTAACGTGTTGTATCCCAAACCTATATTTGGGGGTTTTAGTTAAGTAGTAATTTTCTGTTGGGGCTCAGGTGCTATGAAGGCTTAAATTAAACAACAATGAAAAATCTTAAATAAGAATAATACAGGGACACTGAGCTGTAATGCATTTTGCTGTCCTGTTGAGAGTAAATTGCAAAAAAAGTAACAAATAGTCTTACATTTACCTTATTTTTTCAGTACTGATGACTCAATATGAAAATGAAAACAGTATATTTTTTTCTGAGAGAAGACTTTCATAATTAAACATTTTTTGCCTAACAGCTAATGCGAGAGATGTTGATGCATATTCAAATATCGAGTGAAGCCTGAAATTTGCTGTCTTCTTATCACAAATTAAAGTATCTTCCCCCTAGAATCCTACCAATCTATCCATCATTAATTTCAGTCTCTTACAACAGATTGCAATCAGATTATTTTGATTGTATCAGCTGATCAGATTGCATTTACTCAATGTAAAAAGATTTCAAGTACTTGGTATCCCACCTTAATCTATCCTTGACATTTTAAGTTTCTCCTTGCTCCTATTGACTCCTTTCTTTGTGCTTGGACTGTTCACTAGCAGCAGACTCTTCACTGCAGATCTTTTAACAGAGATAGAGAAGGCTGTATGGACTGCAGGGACCTTTTCCCACCCTGCTCCTTGCCTGGAGTTCTCCTCTGGTTGAGGCCAGCCTGGAGCAGAGCTGTGATTGAAAGACCTCGTGATGGACCCTCAAAATTTCTTGCCACCATATTGAAAAAACAGATCTGCAATTTGGAGGAACATACATCTTTCAGGCGTCTCGAACTGTGCATTTAGCCTGGATGCATTCTCTAATTGCACTGTGCTTGTCAAGGGCATAGCATCCTTTCCATCCATATCCCATATTCATTTTCAGTTGTGATGAACTGGGGGCAAAGGTTCAAACTATTTTGCAGAGCTATATACTTTTTGTTTGCTTGTTTAAAATTCAAAGCCTATACTATATTTCTGGTACTTGAATGACATCTGGACAGGCTACTCTAACATTTTAATCTTCAGAGGTTTTTGATCTCAATGATCATGCTGTTGCAGCAACGCACTTTGTAGAGATGGTCCCTCTGAAACAAAAAGTGCAGTGCTGGAGGAAGCGCTGTAATTTCTTTTCTGTATCTACTTTTAAGTCAATGGAAAATCTGACTTAAAGGTGCAACTATCAATTTGAGTACTTCACTCAATTAAATAAGCATTACGCTTGTTTTCAGAGTGCCAGCACTCATGTTCTCATTTTTTTCCTTTTTATTTGTTTGTTTGTTTTTTTGGCTAAATGGGACCTCCAGCTCCTAAAGAAAAATAGTTCCTAACACTTATGCAGCCACAATAAAAAAAAAAAATAAAAAAAAAAAAGTTAACTAATTTTAACTAATTTAAGCATTTTCATCTCAATCACAGAATAAACTATAAAGGTGAACTTGTAAGTGAAAAAGTATTTCCCTGCAGTTATCACTAACCGAGCAGACTGCTGGTAGCTCCTGCTGCCCAGGTTTCCCTACTATGCTTAAAGAGCTCTCCCAATGCCCACATCACATTTTTCTTTTCATTTCTTGTAATGAGCAACAAGTTGCCAGACATTTCTCTGGCTCATGGCTTTGAGCCAGAAAGATTAAGTTTCATGACAGTGATTATTAGTGTCAAGAAAATGAAGGCTCAGAGAAAGAAGTTATGTATTATAAGAAGAACAGCCTTGTGGCGAGAGCTCAGGCTCAGGCTTTTTGACAGTATTGTTCTGTCTCCCACTTGGCCTCATGATACACATTACTTACTGTGAGTTTCAAATAAAATACTGTCTGCATCACAGGATAGCAGTTAATTCATTAATGCTCTTAAAACACTTCTTGTAGTATTTATAGCATTTCTTTTAAATAAAAAGTGAATGGAAATAGAAATTGTTATTCTTCTCTCTAATAATAATAAAGATATTCTGTTTTATGTAAGTAAATGGTATTACAGCCCACCTTCATGTGAGTATTTATTTAGGCTTATTTAACTGACTGTTTTAGCAGCTTTCTGTACTCCTAAGCATGTAAGTAAGATAGGGAGGATCATATGGAGTCTTGTTTTTTTTTTTCCTCTCCATGCATTGCATATGAGGTCCAGTCGTAATCTTCACACAGGAAGGAAGACAAGGGACTGCTTGCCTCACATCCTCAAAAGTGCACTAGGCAAAGAAATCTACAAATGCATCCTCAGAATTTCTATGCATCTATCAGAAGTGTGGTTTTCAAGTGACTCTCCCACACCTAAAGTACAGAACTTTAGGTCACACTGAGGTCTCATGTCAAAATGCCAATAGAATAATTTCTGTATTTTAAGGAGAAGCTCTCTATTATATAAAGTTTTATGAAACCATTCACACCTAGGACATTACTATAACAGAATCACAGAATGGTTGAGGTTGGAAGGGACCTCTAGAGATGACCTAGTCCAACATGCCCTGCTCAAGCAGGGACACCTAGAGCACAGGGCACAGGATTGCATCAGGTGGATTTTGAAGATCTCCAAGGAAGGAGACTCAATGACCTCTCTGGGCAGCCTCTTTCAGGGCTCTGTCACCCTCACAGTAGAGAAGTTCTTCTTCAAATGGAGATGAAACTTCCTGTGTTTCAACTTGTACCCCTTGTCCTGTCCTTGGCCACAACCAAGAAGCGTTTGGCCCCATCCTCTCTGCATTCACCCTTCAGCTGCTTGTACATTTTGATCAGATCCCCTCTCAATCTTCTCTTCTCCAGGCCAAACAGGCCCAGCTCACTTAGTCTTTCCTCCTAAAATAGATGCTCCAGTCCCTTAATCATCTTTGTCGCTCTACACTGGACCCTTTCTAGAAGCTCCACGTCCCTCTTGTCCTGGGGATCCCAGAACTGCACCCAATACTCCAGGTGTGGCCTCACCAGAGCTGAGGAGAGGGGCAGGATCCCCTCCCTCCACCTGCTGGCGACGCTCCTCCTCAAACAGGCCTGGAGCCCATTGGCCTTCTTGGCCATGACGGTGCATTGCATGGTTAACTTGTTGTCTACCAGGACTCCCAAATTCCTCTCCATGGAGCTGCTTTCCAGCAGGTCAACCCCTAATCTGTCCTGGTGCCTGGGGTTATTCTTCCCCAGGTGCAGGATCCTGCACTTGTCCTTGTTGAACCTCATGAGGTTCCTCTCTCCTCAACTCTCCAACCTGCCTAGATCCCTCAGCATATGTATATGAGCTTCTCATATGCTTCTTTTCATGCTTCTCAATAAAGGCATGTTCCTTACTTGTTTCAAAGCAATGTCATCGGGGTGGGGGGAGGGGGTTAGGAGGAAGAGGGGGAGGTGACACATTTGTAATATGCTTAAAAGAACTTTCATCCATTCATTTTTATCACGTTGCCTGTATGACAGGAAATGTTTTATGCAAAATTGCAAGTGACTTTTACCTCTTGGATATTTTTGCATGCTTTTTCCTACATTAGTCCTCGGTCTGGGCTACTATTCACTGCCACAGCCATGATCTGAACTCATCACTTGGATTACTGAAGCCACTTCATAATAGATAGCTTTGGGAAGTCTGTTCTGGCAGAACTACTACGCTACTTTATCTAGCTCTTCAGTCTCTCGCCTTGGTTTCTGCCTGCTGCTCATCAGTTTTCCCTTGGCCCTGTTTAAAGGGCTGCAGCAAGATGACCTAGCTCTGTGATGATAAGCAGGCTGGCATTTAGTAAAACCATCATCTCACATCCTAATTTTCTGGTGCTGTCTGTGGTGAGTATCAGGGCAGGCTCCACTTCACCCTGCCTTTGTGGTCCAGTGTTGCACTAGCTGAGGGGCAGCTGCCATTCTGTTGGAGACGGGAGAAAAGATGGGAAAGTCAATACTGTGGCCTATGTCAGACACAGTAATGCTTAAAGACAGAGCGAAGAGGGCATGCCAGCATTTTTTTTTTTTTTCCAAAGTCTGTGGGATGATTTTTTTTTCTAATAGCCGATCTTATCTTTTTACTCTAGAAGAGAGAACATCATCCTAAAGGTATGTTAAATTAGTTGTCGTATAATTCCCCTTTTTATAGCTAGAGGCCTGAAGGAATGACCATGCAATAGTTATGCACTGCTTTGTAGGGCTATCAGTGAAACTGCAGTATCTTCTAAAATACTGAGTCTTGTAGATTTGGTTCTTGTTTCAGATAAAGTCCTCTGAGACTCTTAAATATTTCCAGCATGTCCTGAATAAGCTGGAAGGAAGAAGAGAGAGATAAAATATAAACATACTCATTTTAGTGCAGCAAGTTGTGAGGCATTGTTAATTATTGAAAGTAAGGCAGACATCAAGACAGTGCTCATGACACATGGCCCAGGGTTGGTAATTGTGTGCCACAGGCACAGGCACTAAATTGTTCACTTGCAGAGAAGGGCTGGATTGATAAATTTTATTTAGATAGCATGAAATGAATCTTTTTGCTATTATATTGAATTTATTCATCCTAGCTCTTCCAGTCTCAACAAGTAGGTAGCTATTGGCTGTAAACAATCATTTAAAATAAATACACACATGCACAAAAATAAAATGTAGTATCTTCATATCATGGTCTTTTTGCTATTGCCCCTTTTAACTGAATAAAAGTATTTAGATGGTTTGTTGAATCCATAGTCTCCGTTCTCATGGAATTCTGTGCATATACACAAAAGGGTCTTACATTTTTGTATCAGTAATTTATTTTAGTTCTCATCACTACCACCAAATAATAAAGAGAAAAAGTGGGTAGTTACTGTGCAATTTTAGCATTTATTGTGTTTTTTTGAAAACAAAACATTACTGCTGGGTCTTCTCCAAAACAGTTTGCAAGTGCCTTGTAAAAATATGTATATATAAAAGCATTATTAATACTTCTATTCTCTTCTTATGAACTTTAACAGATCATAGTGCAACTGCTACATTTCAAAAAGAATTTGATAGGAGAACTCTATTCATTAACAAAAGGTAATTTATTTTATAGAAACTGAAAGTATTTAGAAATCTGTGAGATGTGGTTGAAAGACAATCTTCCAGTTTCTTTACTCTTGAACTTGAAACTGAGTATATTTTTTGATATTTTTTTTACCTTTAAAAGAGATGAACGACCAAACAAGGACATGAAAATAGGTAAACTAAGGAATATGTGAACTAAAAGATGAATCTCTTGTGCTGGATTTGAACATGATCAGTAATGCTCTATAACCAGACTTTCTGAGCATTCAGACAGCCAAAATGTTTATGTGCAAGGGGTATGAATTAAAATTACATAATCAATCTTATTTTAAAATTTCTTAACTTTAGAGTTATTGATTTTTTAGCCATACGTATTTTTTTTTTTTTAACATAAAGATTGATGTGTTATAAGAATTACATCTTGGTAGGGCTATTGAAAAAATAGCTTTGGATGTGAAATCAGAAAACACAAGCAGATACAGAAGTTAACCGAAAAAAAGTTATATGAATGTATGGGGCTCATTCTTTCAAAGTTTACAAAACTATCAAAAATGTACTAATAGTATGTCATGTTATTCAGCTTAATTTCACTTTCTTAATGTGTAATTCATTAGTATGTATGTATTTATGCATTTTTCCCCACTGTAAGGAAACTTTGAATACCATACAATAATTAAACTGAGAGTTTTCCAAAGGATACAATTACATCTTCTATCTGGAGAAAGGTTCTATAACCATGAAGTCTTTCTTTCTGCTGTGAATTCTCCTTTCACTTTTGTCTTGAATTAGTTGATGCCTACAGAAACCTTATTTGTCTTTACTGCATCCAAGAAAGGACTCAGGTGTTCTTTTTGTAGAGTCTTGCCAGTATCCCTGCTGCTTGGGCTGAACTCCAGCTTTTCTCTAATAGATGGGAACAGTTCGTCCAAGAGATGTTTTGAGAAAAATCTTTTATGTTTCAAAGAAAGTTACTCAATATTAGATTAGACTAAGCTATTGAAAGATAAAATGTAACCCTTTGTCTCCTATCTTGGGATTCCCCTTCTTTAACTTCAGCACTTAATTGTGAGAGGTCTAGGCTTATCAAATGGTCTGTCTAAACCAATGGCAAGAACAGATGCCACAAGAGGTAATTTTTACAAACTACCTTATAATGTTTAAGTCAGCCACTCTGAACTACTTCTGAACTACCCTGTACTACTACATACCTACATGTGTCCCTTTGAAAACACTGCCTGAAATGTAAAGAACTGCAATAGAGATATTTAAAAGAACATTAAGGATGGAAGACCTATGTGCCTTCAGTGATAGTCTTTGAATTTTTGGAAAACCTTTCTTTTTCTCTTATCTTCTGCTTATTTCCTTCTTATTCGTCTCTTTGAAGCATGAAAAAATAATAGACCATTGCCTAGTGATGAAGATCAAAAAAATTACTGTATATATCTTTCTTATTTAGCCATAATTTTTGTCATATATTTACTCTGATATTCAAACAGATATACAGGGAGAATTCTCAATTCCCTATATCAGGTATAGAGGGTATATCAGGTATAGAGGGTATATCTATATCTGTATATAGAGATGGATAGGGACAACTCTTAACAGATACACAGAAATAGATATACAGGGACAATTCCTAATATCCTATACCAGGTTATATCTGTGAAATATTATTAATGACTAGCTAGGTCAAATCCCAACAATCAAAGGATATCTTGCAGTTCTTACTCCATAAATACTTAAGGTTTTGAAACCACTTAGTAAAAAATAAACCAACTTTTTTTTTTTAATGTCTTTTTAGGTAGAAATAATATCTTGAGACAGACCAATTGATATAGTTGGAAATGCCTTTGGGTATGCAAACTCTTCCTCATTTTACAGCATATATGTGCCTGAAATTTTGTTGTTTTTCAGCTATATCAGTCTGTCTGATGAAATATATTATCTCTATCTAGAAATCTTTTGCTGCCTATTCTTTTAGACCACAATGACTACAGCACTATATTTCTAACACTTATGGAATAACAAATTAATTTATTAGGTTTTATAGTTGGTTCTTTTTAAATGTTATCATAAAGCTTACTACAGAACATCGTGTTAATACAGTAGTCTTCTTGTTTGAAATTAAAATGTTTTCACTGTTAGATATCGGAACTGCAGGTGACAGAATTTATAACTAAGGTAACTGCTTATAACTAACAAAACATAAGTAAGCTCTTTCATGCCCAAAAACTTAGCATGGCAAAGTCAAGATGAGCAGTTGATATTTGTTCTCTAGTACCTATTTTATTTTTAAAGCATCTAATTTACATATTTATTAGCAAACTATATGTCATAGATATGACCCCACAATAAGTTAGGATTCCCTGTTTTATCCAATCATTACAGCTACATTTGCATTCAGAGCACATTATCATTTACAGTTACCATGCTAATGTACTGACCTATTTCAAAGACATAAACTTCAGCATTAACACATAAGTTGTAAGTATTAAAGCAACATTCCTATTTAGTCTAAGCAAAATCGCACCTCATATCTCAACATATTAAAGGTTTATTATCTAGCTACCTAAACAAGAAAAATCTTCCATGTCAAGGACAAACATCCACATATCATTTTACCTATGCCAATTATTTACGCTTCTACATGCCAGTAACTTACAGCTTACTGTATGATTTAAGTACTCGTTCTTTTTTATCAATTTAATAAAACATTTGAAACATTAATATTTAAAAAAGCTATGTTTTAACTTCAGACTGAACCATTCATGTTGGGATATGCTCTGTAGCAGCAAAGCTCTGAAGGCAGGGGAACTCAACAGGCTATGCTACACTCAAATGTCTCCTAACTTATACTACTAATCCTAATTTATGCCTTTGTGCACTTGGTTCCTTATTTTTTTTGTCAAGGGAGAAAAATCCTTGGTAAAAATCTCCTGTAGTATTGCATTATTATAGGGTATATTGGCTAATTGTAAAGCCCTGAAAAACTGAAGAGACAACTTATAAAAAGGAGACTATAAGAGAATCTTACAGTAAAGAGGAACATAGAGTAAAATGACGGAATTCTGCTCTTTTATTTGCTTTGTTTGGAGGCAAGATAAATGTGCATGACAAGCAGTAGTTAGTAGTACAGTAGTTAGCATTGTGATTTTCGTTTTTTTTAACCTGTAGGTCACTTGAGCATTACCTGTATCAGTGGAGAACGGCAAAATCAATATTGCTATTCTCCATTATATCAATATCATTTAATTAAAATTGGTACCATCAACAAAGTCATACATTCCCTATTTGGAGTGCAATGGGACAAAAGTTGAAAAGGCTACAAAAATGTCCTGAAACTTTTAGAAAAAAAATTAATAATTAACATCAACACAAGTGTGGGATGTTAATTGGTCCTAATCCAGTCCAGAGATATGAAGGATTTTGACAAATTGACTCAATGATGAGGACTATTGGTGGTGAGGATGCTCTCAGTGTGATCAATGTCACCTCAGGTGCTTTTCTTACAGGGCAAAATTAGTGCAAGAATTAAGAAGAAAACAGCATTTTTTTAGGAAATGAGTATGCTAATTCTAGGAAAATGCATATGCTCTTTCTGTTCCACCACTGTCTTCCAACATGGAAGGAATCATATGAGCTTTCAAGCTGAAATGCTTAAGTCTCCTCTAGAGTTGCATTGCAAAGAGAAGGAAGGCAATGTAAACACATTTACGTCCTTTCACTCTGAGCAGAAAATCACCCTGGGGTGCCTGCAGATGTGCTCCATGGCACACAGGGAGGAATCTGCAAGGCCTCTTTGCTGCTAGGGAGAATTCAGCCTTGTCAGCAAGCACTTCTAATGATAAGCATATTTGCATTTTTAGAGGAATGCTTGAAAAGTCATCTTTCTCATTTTTGAGAAGTGCAGCATGATACCCATAGTGATGGAGAAAGGAAAAAATGAGGAAAAACAGCCAGCCAGCCAGCCTGTTTTGGCCAGCTCCTGCTAAGCCTTCAGATCACAGGTGCTGAAGAAACCTACAGAGCATTGGGATGAGTAAGCTGGTGAGATAAACTGATACCAAAAATATTATTTCACTGTTATCTAAAATATTCAACCTCAGTCTGAACCACTTTGTTCCACTGCAGTTGTCTGGACCACACAGAGAGAAGAGGAGAGGTTAGAGAGAGCTGATGTGAGGAATTTTGATTTCCTCACATAAAGAAGAGTTTATGTTTATTGGCAAAAAATTATATGAAAGAAATACACAAGTTAAAACACATGTTTCTCTATATGAGAAAGTAAGGATTTTTTTTTATGGACTTTTTCTGATTTAAGCTTTCATATAGTGGGAAAAATATAGCTTTTTGGATATTAGCCATAACTGTACGACAAAAAGTCTTCTGAATTCAAACTTGTTGGCATTGTCTGGATCCAAAACCTATCATAATCAATGGAAAATTGATTCCTTCTATTGACTTAGACATTGGATTAATCCCACAAAATATTTTCATAGAATATTTATTTGGGATTACTTTTTTAAAATGACATTTGAGAACATTATATTAAATGTTTTACGGTTAACCTTTAAGAAAAGATGCTTCTCTTTGACAATTAGATTTGGTTCTAACCTGTTGTCTTTATTAAAGTCTGGCAGCAATTGAATAGAAAGCGAATACAATAGCTCAGCAGCAGCAAACATTTTTAAAGGTGACCTATGGATAATTTACTACGTTATCTCTAACAAGACAAACTGGACAACCCCAGAATCAGGCTGTTTAAACAAAGCAAAACAAAACAAAAATCTTCAGAGCATCCAGAGACATTAAAGAAATACTACTCAGTAGAAGGAACCGTGTAGAAGAATTTGCAAATAGTTTAGAGTTTCCCTCTCTGAGTTACATCTGTACAAGTGTTCACTGAAAGTTAAAAAATAACCCCTCATCTACTTATGTGTTAACTTGGCTGATCTGAAATACTTATTATTCATAGCAGGTACAACTTTCATTATTATGTAAAAAAATCAGAGGGAAAAGTCCCCAAAAATGTCAGATGCATGAGGTATGTTTGTAACCTCCTGATTTTCATACAGAAAAAAGAAAAGCAAAGAAAAGCAAAGAAAAGCAAAGAAAAGCAAAGAAAAGCAAAGCGAAAAGAAAAGAAAAGAAAAGAAAAGAAAAGAAAAGAAAAGAAAAGAAAAGAAAAGAAAAGAAAAGAAAAGAAAAGAAAAGAAAAGAAAAGAAAAAAGAAAAAAGAATATGTGATTAGACAACACTTATTTCAGGGAAATGTGCATAACACTTGATACTGGCAGATGTCAGTGAATATCTTCCTGATTGCCCTGTTTGCTGAGTAGTAATCTTCCCCAATGTAATATACTATGAGTGGCTTTACAGGAATATATTAGCACTCATCACTACTTACCTTTAAATCAGAATTTCATGAATTGTGTTGTTCTTTGAATAGGTTATCTGCTCCATTTTGTTCCTTTCCAACACATTTAATACCTCGCACCTGGATCCAACTCAGATTTTGAGCTCTCCAAAACATTTG
Organism: Nothocercus julius; assembly: GCA_013398735.1. Classification (NCBI taxonomy): domain Eukaryota; kingdom Metazoa; phylum Chordata; class Aves; order Tinamiformes; family Tinamidae; genus Nothocercus; species Nothocercus julius. The sequence continues at coordinate 3,557,894 of VZSV01000022.1, read as the reverse complement.
ATAAAAATTCCAGTTCTTAACACTGCTAATTTTTTTTTTAAAGCTATACACAATGCTGCCAGCAAAATGCTATTGTGTATTTTTTAGAGTTCCATGGAAACACTTTATTTTTGCATTGTGCATAAAAGAAAGACCCCCTCCAGGGTAATTTTCTTAAAGCGTAAATATTTCAGGAATTTAAGGAGAGTTCTCATTTCCTCCACTCCCCTTCAAAATAAAAAACAAATGGATGGCTCAATCTGCCAAGTCACTGCCTGCCTCTTGGCATGGAGCCTGGGGGAGCACAGTGGAAAGGAGCACCTCATAAAGCACAGCTCTTCCTCTGTAATTTTGGTCATAATCGGGTCATAAACAGCTGTGGTATTCTAAATATATTGTATACCTTAATTCACCATGGGCTGTGCTTTTCCCCATTCGCATCATGGAGAGCTCAGCCTTCTCCAACAGGTTTAATGCTGCCAGGGGAAGTTTGGGTCAGACTCTGGAACATGATGAACACTCCCTCCTTTTAAAATGCCTTTGCACAAAAAGGAGCTACACTTCTTGCACCTCCAGCTTTTGCTCTGTGATAGCAAAAATGAAGCTCTGTTGCTGAGTTTGAAACTCTTTTCACATGGTTTATTTTCTACATAAATGTGAGCAATGTCATTGATGAGGCAGACAAATCATTTCCCACTGATTATAGAGCAGATGTTACATAATCTGTGTGAGCCATTGCAACCTGCATTTTCTTTCATCTTCTTCTTTGCGGGATACTGAATCAGGTGTGAAGCTGATGATATGCACATATTAAAGCAGATGAAGCTGGGCGGGCTTCTTTTTACAACACAACCAGGGACCACAAAGACAACTGGTGCATGAGCCAAATGTAAAGAAGGGGAGGAGAAAAAAAAAAAAAAAAGAAAGAAAAAAAGATATTGAAACAGCCCTCCTGTACTGCATACTTAGAGAAAAACTGTGCGCAGAGGTGTGGTTGATTTTGCCTTGGGATAGGAGGGAACCTGGCAGCAGCTGCCTCCATCTCCTGAGCACCTCTCCAAGGGATGGGGTGGACCAGAGCCCCAGCTCCCCCCTTACTGAGGGATGTGCTTGCCTCTGGCTCTGGAGCAATGAGAAAGTCAAGGCATATGAGAAGGCCAAGACCCCCTTTATATTTATGAGAGCAATATGAATCTCCTCAAAAACTCAGGGAACCATATGGATATATGCTCTACATAAAACTAGATGGCATACTACTGTTCTCAAACACTTCCTAAAGGTGGGATAGTGTCCCATACCGAATTTAACTAGCTAAAAATGTTAAGTGATTTTCTAAGTATATAATATCTACAGAAGAGAGCCCCATTGTAAATGGGGTTGTTCCCCCTGTAAATGCATTATCTGTTCTGCTCTTAACATTTTAGATAGTTATGGAGAAGGAAAATATTAGAATCACAGAATCACAGAATGGTCAAGGTTGGAAGGGAGAGACCTCTAGACATCACCTAGTCCAACCCCCCTGCTCAAGCAGGGACACCTAGAGCATGTGGCACAGGGTGGCAGCCAGCTGAGTTTTGAAGACCTGCAGAGAAGGAGACTCCACAACCTCTCTGGGCAGCCTTTTCCAGGGCTCTGTCACCCTTACAGGAAAGAAGTTTTTCTTCACATGCAGATGGAACTTCCTGTGTTTCAGCTTGTACCCATTACCCCTTGTCCTGTCACTGGCCACCACCGAGAAGAGTTTGGCCCCATCCTCCCTACATTCATCTCTTGGGTGTTTGTACATGTTGATCAGATCTCCTCCCAATCTTCTCTTCTGTAGGTCAAACAGGCCCAGCTCACTTAGTCTTTCCTCATACGATAGATGCTCCAGTCCCTTAATCATCTTTGTCGCTCTACGCTGGACCCTTTCTAGAAGCTCCATGTCTCTCTTGTACTGGGGAGCCCAGAACTGCACCCAATTCTCCAGGTGCAGCCTCACCAGAGCTGAGGAGAGGGGCAGGATCCCCTTCCTCCACCTGCTGGCAACGCTCCTCCTCAAGCAGGCCTGGAGCCTATTGGCCTTCTTGGCCATGAGGGTGCATTGCTGACTCATGGTTAACTTGTTGTCAACCAGGACTCCCAAATCCCTCTCCATGGAGCTGCTTTCCAGCAGGTCAACCCCTAATCTGTCCTGGTGCCTGAGGTTATTCCTCCCCAGGGGCAGGACCCTGCACTTGTCCTTGTTGAACCTCATGAGATTCCTCTCTGCCCAACTCTCCATCCTGTCTAGGTCTTTCTGAATGGCAGCGCAGCCCTCTGGAGTGTTGGCCACTCCACCCAGTTTGGTATCATCCACAAACTTGCTCATGGAGCTCTCTCGTCCCCTCGTCCAAACCGTTGATGAACAAGTGGAACAGCACCAGACCCACTACTGACCCCTGGGGGACACTGCTGGCCACAGACTTCCATCTAGACTCAGCCCCATTTATCACCACCCTCTGAGCTCTGCCATCCAGGCAGTTCTCAGGAATTTTAGTCAGTTCTCAGAAGCTTTGCTGCTGTGTCATACAACATACACAAAATAAAAAGGAATTTGAGAAACAGTGGACTCATTTTCTGACAGTTTTAAAGTTCAAGCTGAACACTTAGTGTGTTCTTGCCTCTCTACAAACCCTGAAGCAGAGGCTGATCTGTGAAAACAGATTTTGCTTTGTTAAATTTTACCATGTAAAATTGTCTACTGAAAGTTACTGTGTTATTGTTAGACAGAACCATATGTTGCAAGGCTTAGAAAATATTCTGATTTCAAATATTTCATCTACTTTATTTTCTCTATTATATAAGCTGACTCTATACATACAAAAACTAAAAAAAAAAACTTAAGTACAGCAATCTGTGATAATCTAGCAGTATATATTATCATTGTCCTTCATTTTTTTTTCTCAACCCAGCGGCTCATAACTTTGTTAGAATTATGTATTCTGCAAAAACATTTAGCAAGCAGAACAACAACATGTCACAAAGGAGCATCAATTCATCTAGTTATCCTATTATGTTGTTTTGATGTTTGTTAGAAACTGAGTTTTAGTATTATCCCTACTCATTTGGTGAATGATATACAGATGAAAAGTCCTGAATACACTTTGCATTTCCCAGAATGAATATCAAGCGACGCATGATTTTTAAGACACAGCAATAGATATTAGGGGTTCTTTTCTGTTGTCCATGAAATCCTAGCACCTTTGAAAACAATGATATATCTTGCCACTGTATTCAATGAAGCAGGAATTTCACCCTTTACATTATAGATTATGGAAAGTTTCATATTTTAATGCTGGGGATCTTTAACTTTTCTAGGCCCCAAGAGCCTGTTATATCTTATTGTTTTAGCTGAGTGGACAACTGTTCTTGTGCCAAAAGATGGAGAAATGGCTTTAGAAGCTTCTGTTTGCAGCTTTGAAAATTTTAGCAGACACACCTGAAGAAGGAGCCTCCCTGAACTGCAGGAGGTGATGATTCATGTGACACAATTTTATGCCTCTCTTACCACTTAAATCCACACCATAGCAGTTGTGTTATCTCTCACACCTGCTACATAAGCGGAAAATGCATGCTTTCTGTTATAAGCAAAAGTTAATATTTTCAGTAATTTTGTACAAAGAACCGTTGTGAATCTTGATGAAAAAAAGCAGAGGTAAAAGCATTAGACTTGGTAATTATATAACTAAATCTCAGGTCTGTGGAAAAATGTTTTAGTTGCATATAGTAGAATTCCTAACAAGATTTTTTTTACATTTATCCCTAATAAGAAAACCATTCATCTCTCAGTTTAAAAACTCCAAACTACTGCACTTTGTCAGTATGTTAGTAGAAGTAGAGTCAGGATTTATCACATGACTTCTTTCTCCCATAGCATTATCCTGAAGCTACAGAAAACAGTATTATTGTAATTGTTGTTATTGCATTCT